>CM076610.1:36811223-37064046 GCA_038502775.1 Hippodamia convergens
TGAAAGTATTGTGGGTTGCAGTAACACAATGCACAAACTGATTTATGAATGTCTCAGACTCAGCTCACTTTATTTATTATTATTAATTGAATTTATATTGGTTAAGGAGGTTAATTTCTGATGCATCATGTATTCCATTTTATATGAACACCCTATATATTCCATCCTACCCACCTGTCAGATATATGAAAGGCTGAAATAAAACAAAAAGGCTGTAATGAGTTTCACCACCAGTATCAAAATGAGTAATTGAATAAATTCTTTGGTGGAGGTCTGACTAGATCTGACCTCTTATGTTAATATTAATTGAATGTGCCAATCACAGTAATGAAAGGATGCATATTATTAACCTTAAACGGACCGTTTGATAAAATCCAATTACGTACAGCTGAATATTTTCCTTGGCTTCTGGCATGAAGTGTAAATGAATATATTTCTGCGAAATATGTCCAATTCCTAGAAGTTAAGTTATATTTTGAATCATCAAAGAAACGCTCATTTCACATTTCGAAATCTTTGATGATTTTCCATTTACTGGATAGGAAAATTGTTGTTTAAACGACAAACAAGACAGTATAACTGCTTTGTTCAAAGCTGAAGTTTGATGTATCCGATCAAATATTTTATGAGAGGTCTTTGCATCTTTCTAAAAGTTTTTTAGGTTTTTTCTTGCCAGTCTCTGGAACAAAAATCAATTCGAAAAATGTTAGGCAACAATTTTTTGATTGGATTGGGTTTCCTAACAAATTAGTGCACAAGTTTTACGCTGGAGCCTTGCTTCTACTATTTAAAAAATTTTCCTAATTGATTTTGTTTCAGAGACTGGAAGCGGAAAGCCTTGAAAAACTTTCAGAAAACTGGTATTTGAAAGGCTGAGGAAACGTAAGAAGTCCGTGCACATGGACTTTTATATTCTCACATTGATAGAAAAACGTAAAGAACAGTACTTCTGCGACTTGCTGCTGAATAATTATTTTCCCCATCCATTATTCAGAAATTTTTGGGGACAAAACATTTTTTAAGCAACGAATGGATTTCTCATATTTTAATAAGCCAATTCCTGAGTCACAGTCAATTATTCAGCAGGAGTCACTCATAGCTCTAACATTCTTTGCAACTATTCCGGTGCAGAAAGATCTTTTTCCAAGCTTAAGATAATCACGGATTATTTTAATAATTCAATGTCACAAACACGTCTATCAGACTTACTTGAGCCTACTCAGCATTGAACAAGAATTTTTGTTGAATAATTTTTCGAGTTATCACATTGATTTTTTTCTAGTTATTTTGATATCGGAATCTACATTATTTTATTTAGATATTTGTTGTTATTTCACATAGGTTTATATTATTTTCAACACATTTTCTTAAGGATCACGAATTATCTTGAGAATTTAATGTCGCAAACACGTCTATGGCCTTTTTCTCCTAAACACTAAAACCACTCATCAGCCAAAGATCGAGTTGTCGCAAATCGTTCTCTAATGGCCATAACTTAAACTTAATTTGTTCTCCTTTGACGTCCGTGCCTACTCTTGTTCGATTTTGGGCATTAACAATCCACCCTTGACAACATCTCATAACAGTAGTTGGATTTTTATTCGTACGGTAAGCGATTTCTGGAAATTACAACCATACCTCCCGTAGACCAATAATTCAACCTCTTTCAAATTCACTTATCTAATAGCATTCTAAGTAATTTAAGTAACAAAAAATGTCTACAGGGTGATTCACTTATCATGGTAACCCCAATTTTCTCGAAAACGTCCGAATATTTTTTCATTCTGTAAATGGCGTTTTGAACAAGTCAATGTCGACTTGAGGTGCGCATGAAAATCTGCGGAATAAATAAAGACGTCCAGAGACATACCTTTTTTATCATGTCATTCGAAAGATAATTTCATTCAGAATTTTTTTTTCTCATACAATTTTTATCCATTTTTGATCGTCTGCGAACTGCAGCGTGTTTTGTGTTAATTCTATTCCATTTATTTTTTTCTGTATTGTGGTAGTATGCCTTTTTTGGAGACAAAGATATGATTTTTTGGCTTGAATTGAAGAAGGCTAGTTTTCTAAACAATCTGCCTCTTCAAATATGTGGATATCGCAAGATGGGGCTCCATGTCACAACGCTACCATTGTGAAGAGATATTGAGATCAAGAATTCGAAAATGAATGGACCCTTATATTTCGACCAAAGTAACTCACAATGAAATAGGGAAATGATATAACTTGTATGGATCATAATGTCTAGACGACCTAGATATGATTTCGTTTCGTAAAATGACGGAGGCTTTGTAACAAATTATTTCTCTATTATTATATTCAATAAATATTATATTTTATAACAATAAACATTTTTTTAATAACAAACGCAACATTCCGAATCATATGTTCTACATACCGGATATGTTCTACATACCGGCCCTATTTCATTATAAGTTACTTTGGTCAAAATATAAGGGTCTACTTGGGCACATGCGTTTCTTATCTTTATTTTCAAATGGTCCAAGTTATTAGAATCAGTTTGGTAGACCATATTTTGCAGGGTTCTCCTCATAAAGTAATCCATGAGCGTTAGGTCTGGCGATGTCTTATGGGTCCATTGGTTCCTATCCATTTATTTTCGAATTCTTGATCTAAATATCTATTCACAATGGCAGCGTTGTGACATGGAGCCCCATCTTGCTGTTGTCACATATTTCATCTTATTTGAAGAGGCACATTGACTAGAAAATTAGCCTTCTTGAATTCAAGGCAAAAAATCATTTCTATGTCTCCAAATAACGGCATACTACCACAAAACAGAAAAAAATAGAATTAACATAAAACACGCTGCAGTTCGCAGACGGTTAAAAATGAATAAAAATTGTATGAGACAAAAAAATTCTGAATGAAATTATCTTTCGAATGACATGATAAAAAAGGTATAACTCTGGCGAAAAAATGTTTGATAACGGCGCGACGCCCGACGTCTTTATTTATTCCGCAGATTTTCATGCGCATCTCAAGTCGACATTGACTTGTTCAAAACGCCATTCACAGAATGAAATAATATTCGGAAGTTTTCGAGAAAATTGGGGTTACCAAGATAAGTGAATCACCCTGTACTTGAAAAAATCATTTACTCCTTACTATACTATATATGTTTCACAAAAAAAAATTAAATTTGAACAGCTCCTTCTGAGTGTTGCAGTTCCTTTGTCAGTTAGTAAATTTAAAACTAAGATAAATAAAGTGATTCAAGAGGATAGCTTATATTTATGAAACATCCATAATAAAGTAGCGAAGTTAGTAAGAGGATGAACGATTTGCAGCAACAGTTGAAGGCAAATGAGGTTGATATTGTTGGAATTCCCGAAAGGAAAAATGAGAATATACTGGAGGTTGTACGTAATATCTCAACTGCCTTGGGTCTACCCTCGCCTGTAAATGATGTCAATAATTGTTTTAGATGCCACTTCTCTACTAAGAACGATAAGCCTCGCCCGATTTCGGTTGCTTTTCGATCCAAAATGATAAAAGCCGAATTTGTTAATGCATATAAGCGTAAGAAAGGGTTGAGTGCGGTCGAGGTCGGATTTACCGAGCCTGATACTTCTATTTTCATTAATGATGCGCTCACTGCTTACAATAGAAAATTGTTTTACATGGCTAAGCAATTCTGCAAAACTAAAGAGTTCAAATATTGCTGGATCCAGGACTCGAGGATTTTGATTAGACAAAATGATCGGTCTAAAATACTGAGAATTTCATCTGAGGAGGACTTAGCAGTGATTGGTTAGTGTTTCCGTCCTTGATTTTCTTGATTGTTCGTTTTTTGTGCACTTTTTTGATTAATGGATAACAAAAGCGTGAGTTTGTATTATCAAAACTGTCGCGGGCTACGTACGAAGACGACAAATTTTTTCAAATCATGTTTGAATAGTGACTTCGATGTGATCTGCGTCACCGAATCATGGTTACAACCACATATAGGTAGTGGCGAGCTGTTGCCCGGCGGGTACGACATGTTCCGTAAGGATAGATGTGAGACCGGCAGTTCAAGGAATGACGGGGGTGGTGTTTTCATAGCGGTGGATCAGCGTCTTCAGGCGAAGCTCGTGCCGTCCTGGATGAATGGCACTGTTGTAGAGGATGTCTGGGTTCGGATACCCATTGCAGGTGGGAAGTTTCTTTTTTTGGGGGTTTGTTATTTTCCACCTTATTGTAGTTCGGTCGATTATAGTGTTTATTTTGACTATGTTACATCTTTGATGGAAGAATTTGTTAATGATACATTTGTTTTGGTGGGGGATTTCAATTTACCGGATCATGTATGGTCTTATAATGTTAAAGCATGTTGTTATTGTTGTGATGTAAATAATAAGGACTTATTGGTTGATTTTAAAAATTTCACTTCATATAATTCATTGTTTCAATTTAATGGTCATTGTAATAAGAATGGAAAAATTTTGGATTTGATGTTATCTGATTGTCCTGATGTCGAGGTCTTTCCGGGTTCGTTACCTTTTGTGGCGGAGGACCCTCATCATCCGTCTCTTGAGGTTCTCATCCGGATTAGTCCGATTTGGAGTAGTGTAAAAAGAGCTTGTTCAGGGTATAAGTTTTTCAAGGCTGATTACGATTTGATAACGTCTAGCTTAAATTCTGTTGACTGGAAAAATTTTTTTGATTCGAGCGATGTAGACGAGTGTGTTGGAAAGTTTTATACTAAGATTAATGAAATAATCGAGAAGTATGTACCTAAAAGATCTCTAAATTGTACTAAATTTCCGACATGGTTCTCGAAGAATACAATAAGTTTGATTGTTGAAAAGAAAAGATATCACCGAAAATTCAAGCGATTTAAAAATTGTTTATACTATGAGATTTTTTCTAATTTAAGAAGGCAATGCAAATGCTCGATAATCAAGGATTATAGTGTTTATGTTGATTCGGTTGAGGGCGATATCGTTGCGAATCCTAGATCTTTTTGGTCGTTTGTGGGAAATGCGAGAAGGTCTGGGAGGATTCCGTCCGCGATGCTGGTCGGGGATGATGTCGTTGTCGGTGATGGGGCGGTTTCGGACGGGTTTAGCGAATATTTTGCGAGTGTCTTTGAGACGTCCGATAAACCGGTGTTAATTTCGGGGGGTGGCGTGTGCACTTCTTCGATGTTTTTGAAGAATATCGAACACTCTGATATAGTGGATAAGATTAGTAAATTGGATGTGAATAAAGGGCCTGGTCCTGATGATATTCCACCAGTATTTATAAAATCGTGCGGATCTGCTTTGGGATTTCCTTTGCAGTTGATTTTCAATAAATCTCTCGAGAACGGAGTTTTTCCAAATAAGTGGAAACTGGCGAAAGTTGTACCAATCTTCAAGAGTGGCAAAAAAAATATTTTAAATAATTATAGACCTGTATCAATATTGTCCATTTTTGGTAAACTTTTTGAAAGTATTATTACTGACCAGATTTTTTCTTTCGCGAAACAAAAGATTTCTACCAATCAGCATGGTTTTTTTCGAGGTAGGTCGACTTTGTCTAATTTGTCCGTATTCTCAAATTACGTCTGTGAAAATGTGGATAATGGGTTTCAGGTAGACGCGGTATACACTGATATAGCTAAGGCTTTTGACAGAGTTCATCATGCCACATTGATAGCTTTGTTGTCCGAATTCGGATTAAACTATAGAATGCTTCGGTGGATCGAGTCGTATCTGACGGGTAGACAACAATTTGTGGTGGTAAACGGGGTTAATTCTGGTATGAAAAGCGTGACATCGGGTGTACCTCAAGGTTCTCACCTGGGTCCCCTTCTGTTCTTAATTTATATCAATGATATTTCCCTATGTTTTCGGAGTGTTCAATTCGCCTTGTTTGCTGATGACTTGAAAGTGTTCATGAGGGTTGTGGATGAACGCGATTTATGGCTGTTTCAGGATGATCTTGATCGCCTCACTTCGTTTTGTTCAGCTAGATATTTGACCATTAATATTGAGAAGTGTAAGCACATAACTTTCACTAGGAATAAAGATGTCCTGAAGCTTCCTTTCAGGTTAAATGATGAAATCGTTGAAACGGTTCACCATATAAAGGATCTGGGAATTATATTCGACTCTAAATTTTCCTTTTCTGATCATGTTGATCATATTGTAACCAAATCTTATAAAATGTTAGGATTTGTATTGAGAGTATCTAAATGCTTTAAAAATGTAAATACCTTGATGATACTTTATTTTTCTCTGGTAAGAAGTGTGTTAGAATACAATACTCCTATTTGGACTCCTTTCTATCACAAATATATAGATAGAATTGAAATGGTTCAGAGAAAGTTCATCAAATCAATGAATTATAGATACAATCCGACATTGTTGAGTGCTGACTATAATGTATGCTTAGAGAGATATGGTATTATTAGTTTGAAGAAGAGGAGAATTCTCTTTGATCAGGTATTTCTTCACAGGACAATAAACAATCATTTTAACTATTCCTTGATCAACTACATAAATTTTAATGTTCCATCTTATCGAAACCGTAGATTTTTGTTGTTTGCTGTTCCGAGAGCGCGCACTTCCCTTTATTATAATTCACTGTTTCCAAGAGTGATGCGGTTTTATAATTGGCATCTCTTTTATATCGATATTCTGGCCATAGGTTTGTGTACCTTCAGGAGAAGAGTACTTGGATATCTGAACACACTTCTTTAAGTTATTTATTCTTAACCTGAAATGCCTTTTTTGAATTTATGTTATTGTATGCTTCTGATTGATGATAATGTTTACTTTTGTGATAACTTTGTAAATTTATTTTTGTAATTGTAGTGAACTCCATTATGGGTTTCTGTGGAGTTCCTGTTTGTAAATGAATAAATAAATAAATAAATAAATAAATAAATAAAAAGTAAAAATTTCAGAAGTTTCCTATGTGATGGAGTTTTCTTGGACTCGCAGTGCAAAGGCTGGCCTTCGAAATATATCAAATACACAATAATGTACTATGTACTTATAAAATCTAGGTACAAAAACGTCCGCGATTGTATATTTGCATCTCTGGAGGATATAACCATTTTTTATCCTTTAATTTCTTCGAGAAATAATAGCTTATTCGCGAAGCGATTTTAAGCAATACAGCATTTGTTCTTATCCAAGCAGACCAATTTGCGCATTCCAGCTAGTAAAGTATGGGTATACAGGTCTGGAATAAATACATGGAACCATAGGCATTTCAATGTTAAATTCGACTTATCTACGAGTCTAGTAGGACAGTGGAATAATCGAAACCTCAAGTTAAGTGATCAACTTTGGCAGGAAATGATTGGGAATTTCAAAAATAATTTTTATTTCAGGAAAAATCTGTGGCTTCCCATCAATGTCTGCCAAAATATACAGGTAAAATTACGTGAGAACGCCACTGGTGGAATTAAAAAAAAGTGATACATTTAAAAATTTCCTCGATTCATAGTACATGTATGAGAAGTTTCATTAAAATATCTGAATTGGTAATACGTTTATGACATATGTCCATATGAAGTTTTTTTTCTCAAAATGGACCCAAAAATCACCCCCATAAATATTGACATTCAATTAGGGAACACCATGTATATATGGAAAATCATGTTAGTTTTCAAATGGTTTGAATAATAATTATTCATCTGTCACCGCATTTCCGGAACTATTTATCCATTGCGAATGAGAATATACCCGCAATTTCATTTACGAGGAAACCAGGCAATTAAAGTTGAAAATGTACCAAGAATGTTCATCATTTTTCTTCAAATGCCATTTTTTCAACAAATTTTAAAAAAGTGCAATGTAAAACGTCTGGTTGTATTTCTATATGTACTAGAGTGCATCGGAACTAAAGGTATTTCTGCAACCGATGGAGATATGATCTATTAAGTAAGGAATTTAAAAAAAAATAAGGGTTTTTGGATATATTTTAAACTTTGGAAGTAACAGAGTGATTTTGAAATTGTTGTTTTTTCAGAGATACTGTGCATAACCTCTTAAGATATTTTCAAGATGAAAACTATCTTTGATAGATATTTTCACGTGAAATATATTGGAGATTTCGTGGGTTATCGTGGGGTTTCGAGATATAACTCAAACTTTGAGTTTTTTTAATTGAACACCCTATATTTGGTTTCAGTATTAACTTGCTTATTTTATTCTGATTGAAATAATATAATAATATAATATAACACTCAGTATCTAGAACTCATTTTCATAATTGAAATTCGAATTCAGACTCGAGTTCATTTTATTTCTACTATAAGAAATAACAAAAAAAACATAAAAACAATGATAGCTATGTATAACAATTCTTAACAACAGATATTATGATCTAAGCATTTGAAGAAATTTTTCGAAATTTTGTCCATTAGGTTCTTAACTTAATTCGCACCTTCTCTTAGCATATGCCTTCATTTATCATATGCGGAACTGTACTTAGACGAAATGCTTACACTATACCTACCTTGCCATTATCCATTCACACTGTTATAATGTTGCTAGTAAATTTTATCTTCTTAAAATGCCCAAAGGAAAAGTCTAATACTGACAAGTCAGAAGAACGACATGGCCAACGAACTCCATGTGTACCGATATATCTATGGCCAAGATTTTGCTTCAAAAACTCGCTCATATGAGCCTTGAGAGATTATCAAGATTTATTCTAATGACTTAGACCTCCTTCAAAGGAGGCAATACGATACGGCTTTCAAATTCGAAACAAAGCAGGAAACAATGTAATAATATTGTACAATTCCAATTTTTAATGAGAATTTTTTTTTGGTACCAGGTGTAATATATTATTTTAAACAAAAAGAAATATTGAATATAATTGTGAAATGAAATATAGGATGTCCCATTAAAAAACTATGAGTTTGAGTTGTATCTCGAAAACGATAACCTAGAGAAATTTTCAGTATACTCCAATGAATTCTACGAGAAAAACAGTTTCTTTTTCGAAAGTATCAGACAAGGTTATTGAGATAAATAGAATCCCATCCTCGAAAACATTATAATTTCAAAATAACTTCCAACGTTTAACATAGGTATATAAAAAAGCTGAATGAAAATGCTTATTATTATTCAATTAGCGGTCAACTGATTGAGCAAGTTTTAAATTGTGATACTTTTGAATGAAAAAATCAAAAAACGAAAGGCATTTATGTGAGAATCATCACTCAAACATCAAATGCTTCAATTGATTTCCATTATTATCTAGGAACAAGGTGAACGCAATATCGTGTCTCGTCCGAATTATTGCACTCGGAATATTGAAATTAATTTGATTTTTATCTCAACTGAATGAACGTGGAGTTGTACAAACCAGCGTTTCATTTTGATATTTATGAGTACCAAATATATCCACTGTTTCATAATTTTATAGAGCTTATCTATCTATTTTATTATCAATGTGAAATAAATTGGTGCAGTTATTTCGCCACTCACCTTATGAGCCTCTATCAAGTAATTTTTTTATTGTTGAAACCTGAAAAGATTTCAAATAGAGAATTTGTAATTCTATTATCAATTTCAGTCCATTTCAGGGTAGATCTACCTATTCATTTAACAGTTGGTAGCACTATATACTAATTTGGAAATTATTTTCATCGGTGTGATCTATTATACACGTCAATCATTTATTCAATAGCCATTCATATTGAGACAATTGCACTGATTGGAAATGCCATTTTTAACAGTCGCAGTATGAAGAAAACTAACTAACCTATGTTCAGTAAGTGGTCTATTGATTCGATTTCGCGATTTGTTACTGTCGATTGTTGTTCCCGCTCGAAAGCAAGAGAAACAACTGAACTCGATTATGCCGAGTCCTAGATATAATGAATGCTGACGATGTTATAAAGGTATGAAGGATATGACTATAAAAGTACATCGAAACTAACTTTCTTCTTTTTGCCCTGATAGAAGCTTAGGACCAGACACTGGAAACCCCCAATAGATATATGAAAAATTTATTAATGAATTTAAAACAATAAAACCTATCTATAGCATTGCTTAACCCCTTGTGTCATACTGGTACTTAAGTAATTTCAATTGTGAAGGCTTGTGAAATTAAAAGTAGACTCATTTTCTGACTCATTATCCGACGATCCTCTAAAGTACACGTTTCCAATTAGATATACATCGTTTTAATCATAGAATAAAGAATACAAAAGAAGGAGCATATCATCGATTTAGCACGGAAATGGTTCTGACCTGAATCGGCTTTACCTATTGAAGAACCACCTTTCATTCATTTGACAATTTTTGTCAAATTCAAATTGGCGGTTTGGTACTATTTGCACCGTTAATTTATGTAGTATTCTGAAGGATTTTTGTCGTGTTGTATTCATGTTCCATTTGTGTTTACTAAATATTTAATTTGCGTGAACCATTCCGATCAAGAAAAACAAAAGAAATCCTTCTTCCTTCACATTCTATATTATATGGTTTTAATAGTGACGACAAGCCTACTTGGCGACTGACAAGTTCGTCCGTGTTCGTCGTCACTGTTGACTAGAGTTGCGTTATACAATTGTTCATAGAATCTAATTTCCGAGGAAAAAACATGTTATGATTGAATTATCAGTATTGTAAACGATTTTTTATTATTAATATTTGACCTTTCCTTAAATTTCGTTGGAATTTTCACATACATTGTCTGTATGATGATTTTCAATAATTGTCCTCCAAGCAATTGTTAGGTCTGAATAAAAAATTTCGTTCTCTCATTCAATTTGTTTTTATGAAGACTGTTCTAACGTAACTTACAGTAAGCTTATAGTCGATCAAGGAGAAAAACGTATATCGGACCCGAAGTTCAATTATATTAGCTCAAAAATAATCGCTAAACATGTATATTAGTCAACAGAAAGTAGGTTGCCCAACGTCTGGTACAATCCAATTTACTTTGCGTACCACAATATATTGCAATAGTTATTATTATATTCATCATTTTGTATGATTGTTATCCTGTATGAATGATATAGATGGGATGGAGGTAAGGGGAATGAACATCATCCTAAGACTTTGCTTCTACTCTAGGGGCTTTTTAGGCTCCAAACATGGTTTTCTACTTCCTAGGCTCGTAAAACCAGAACATTCTAAGTTTTCCACGTGGGCTCATATCAAGTCGATACGAAATTCTTTTCATAAACATGATTTTAAGGGTGGAAATCTTCGTCCTAACGTTAATCTGGGTTCTAATTCATTCGAAAAAATCTCACATCCAGGTAATCTTATGGCGTTTTTACATTCTCCTTGAAAATACTGGAACCACAGGCGTGGATGCAATTTCAGCAAAAATCTTGTGTTGACATTGGTGATCATTTTGCACACTTGATCAACTTATCGATCAGTACGGGTGTTTTCCCAAATCTCTTCAAGGGGGCTATTGTCCCAATTCATATAAAAAATTATACATATGATATTGCCAACTATAGACCGATCTCAATTTTGAGTGTGTTCTCCAAGGTTATTGAAAAAATAATATGCAGTAGAATGATGAAATACCTTGACAAGTTTCACATACTTGACGAGGCACAGCATGGATTTAGATCTGACCGATCGACTGCTTCTGGGGTTTTGTGGAGTATGTCTATGGGGCACTCGATAGTGGTTTTTTTGTGGCAGGTTTATTTTTTGACTTATCTCGCGCTTTCGATAGTCTCTCCATTCAATTCATATTTGACAAATGCTATAATCTGGGTTTTAGAGGAATTTTTTCAAACTGGCTCAACAGCTATCTAGAGGATAGAACAATGGTGGTTAAAATTGAAAATTCTTATTCAAATCAGTATGGTGCGAACATAGGAGTACCCCAAGGTTCTGTCTTGGGACCACTTTTGTTCCTACTGTTCATAAATGACCTTCCACCTCATTCAAGAAATAGAATGTCTGATAATGCCACCTATCCTCAAGTTCAATCAGAAACTTGTAGGATGACGTTGTTTGCTGATGACACCTCAGTTGCAGTAAAAGCGCAGAGTTTCATAGAGCTTCAGCTTGTATGTCAACATTTGATACAAAGCTTTGTTGAGTGGTGTCATAAAAATGTCATAATGATTAATATCAGCAAGACAAAATGCATCCACTTCGAACTATCGAAAAAAAATAATAAAAAATTACTTATTGAAAATTTAGATTGTAGCATTACATCTGGCGATTGTACAAAATTCCTGGGAATTCATATAGATCGCAATTTAAGATGGGACACTCATATTGATGCTTTATGCAAAAAATTGAATTCCTCTTACTATGCAATTAGTAGAGTGGGAAAGTCGATTCCAAAACAATCACTATTGTGTATTTACTATGCTCTGGTATATAGTCACATTTCCTACAATGCTCTATTATGGGGAAATTCCTCAGAAGTGAATAGAGCTTTCATTTTACAAAAAAGGATCATTCATATGATGCTCCCATCATCTAGTAGGCCTTTCTTTATTGAAAATGACCTTTTGACTCTTGCATCAGTTTTTATTTTTAAATGCTTAATGTACGTGAAGTAAAATGAGTGCAAATTAGTGCATGGGTATAATAAAAGAAATAGGGAAACATTGTCATTTTCCAGACATGAAACAGCAAATTTTGAGCTTTCACCCACTTAGCAATGTACCAGGTTGTATAATCATTTGCCTTCTCATTTTAAATTTCTAAATGTGAATAGATATAAGAAATCAGTTAAGGCAATGCTTCTGAGAAAATGTTATTATACTGTGAATGATTATTTAAGTGATACTTATGAAAGTATCTGAATTTTTGAATTTTCTTGACCTGTCCTATGCCTACTTGAGATGTCACAGAGGATTAATAAATAATAATTATTATTATATTATTATTTTGAATTGACTTGAAAATATATTTTTTTGTAAATCCGCCAAGCGATAAAATGATCCGAAAAAGATTTACTACAGATGTTTCCGAAGTGTTTCATTATCTCGAACAAAATGGTAACTTAACGCATCTCAAATACAAAAAAATCTGATACACAGTTACCCAGAAACGTCAAAAGGAAACCACAGCCTGAACGTCGATTTCACATCGATAAAAAAATAATTCACCCGATGTGCAGCTGTTCATCACAAACGGTTCCCGAATTTCATGATGAAATGGTTTCCTCATCTCTTCTACTACCTAAAACGATGAAAAAATCACAATCAATAACTTTGAAATTTTGGTAAAAAAAAAGTGTTAGTTGAAAAAACAGTTTTTTTCGAAAAATTCGGGAACCGTTTGTGATGAACAGCTGCACATCGGGTGAATTATTTTTTTATCGATGTGAAATCGACGTTCAGGCTGTGGTTTCCTTTTGACGTTTCTGGGTAACTGTGTATCAGATTTTTTTGTATTTGAGATGCGTTAAGTTACCATTTTGTTCGAGATAATGAAACACTTCGGAAACATCTGTAGTAAATCTTTTTCGGATCATTTTATCGCTTGGCGGATTTACAAAAAAATATTTGTCGAATTCTATTTTTCGAGTGGAAATACAAAATTATTTAAATATTGGGGATTAAATATAATACCAAATTCATTTTTTATTTTATGGGAACAGTCCATTAGACATCAAAATATTGACGATAGAAATTTTTCAATGCATGATTTTGTTGGAATAAGCAGAACGATTCCACCCATATATCATTTTTTTTATTTACTTTCAATCAAATAGGATTACATTAGAATCTTTGAGGACTTCTATAAATATATCGTAGCTATTTTCATAACAGCACTAACAGTATGTCAGAAGATTTTACCATTATTGCCAAATATCGAGCATAAGAAAGATAGTAGATTATCAGAAAGTTAATAAGAATATTATGAGATTAATATATTATTATATGTAAATAGCACCCTACAGGTTTTCCACTATTAGCATAATCAGACCAATAACCAATATAGCGTTATCGCAGAAATCTCATTTTTTCTAGCACATAACCAACAAAACAATGGTACTTTTTTGACTTGATATGCCGAGTCCTCACTTATATTTTGAAAATATTTGGTGTTTTGCGTACGTATTGCAGAGTTATTATTCCGTCTTCACTCATTAATTCAGCTAAGTAATAGGCAGCTTGTAATTATCGCGTTAAAAATAGTTTTCATTTTTCCCCTCTTATATTACACCACTTAAAAAGAATGAAAATATTATCAGAGATAGATAAGTAGGAAAGACATTCTCTGACAAAGTTTCGTTGTGGATACTTTTGACTTTTGAGTATCTTATAAACAAAAACATTATTATTTAAAGCATCGCACTAACCTACCTTTGGCCACAAGGGAATCGAACCTACCGCCTGCCCGTACGAATCCGACCCTCAACCCGCCTTTACACAGAAGCGGTCATTGTAGATGTCCTCGACCATTTTCTCCAAAGATTTAAATCAAAATCTCTATATCGATTTCAAATAGGTATATCATAGGAGGCATATTTATGCAATTTTCACGATTCTTAATATTTTCATGAATTTGTTTGATAAAAGAGTCCGATATAGACTTGGAAACGTTACAAAGTTTGAAAGTTCGAAGTATTATTTCTTGTTTCATTGTTAGGCATAAAATTTTTTTCAATAAAATTTACCCCTGACAAATTTGGACATTAGGTTTACGCATAGAAATTTCTTCTAGAATGAACAATATTACTTTTGCTCCAGAGATTGGAAGTGAAAACTTCAGAAATTTCAAGAACTGTATAACCAGCATACTCGATGATGAATTACTACTACCCTCTTAAGGGAGAGTGGGATAAAACGGGATTGCTAACGTTATCTAACCCATAACTCCCTAACCAAGCTATTGATAACTGCTTCTAACTGCATGAACCTTCTCCATTGTCCCTGCAATACATTGAATACTAATAATTTCCAAATATATTTTTCAAAATATATTTATTGAAAGTGAAAACAAAATACACTTGGAAACTCATATTTATATAATAAAAAACAAATGACAACGACAAATATCGCAGGAGTACGGCTTACCATCATTCTCGCTTAGGCACAAATTTCGTGAGACCAAAGTGGACGATCCTGGAACAATATCCAACCGTCACCAGTCTCTGATTTAGTGTAGGTACAATTCTGTACAATAATTGCAGGTTACATCTTGTTCTTCTTCATCTTCGGAACTCCTGCATTATTTTTTTTCTCTTCTAATAGTATCCTGTTTTATACGACTCTCCCATTTTCCCTAATCGTATCTCAAATATTTTTCAGGATTTTCTTCGACTTGGATCAGTTTCCACGAATTTTATTCGAATCCAACTATCCACTCTGCATGAATTATTCCCTCTTTTCTGGCAGACATGAATAATTGCCTCCTCAATATTCAAAAATTGTATTTTCTTCAGCAGCTAGCTGTTCGAGTTATAACAATATATCATTTTAATTAGTTTCTGTTCGAGCAGCAGGGCACAATGATATAAGTTGAATTGCACTATTATATCGTCATTGTGAAGGTTTTATTGAAAGCGATTTCATTATTGCTAAGGTGCTAAACGCCACGCCGAGTTCAGCATGTATCATGCTGTTTTACTCTTTTACATCCAAAGATTTGTTAACTTGCGAACATATATCACATTTATCTTTCATGGGTATGTAAGCAAATCGTTCAACTGGTCTAATATTTTTTATAATCCAATCAAATACGAATTTCACTTCTGAATGAGAGGGTATTTGAAGTTTCTACGACTGTTTTTCGGCATTTTGAATGATTTGTCAGAAATCTTATATTGTATAGGTTCATGTTTAAGTCTCAGATATTTCCCACATATAAATTTAACATTGATATCTCACTACCTATGATTTCATAGTATTCAAAAAAAATAATAAATCAATGCATATTTCATCAATTTTAAATGTCTACTAAGATCACTGAATCCCTCGAAACGTGATTACCAGAGAAAAAAATGTTTTAAGTTTAGGGAGAAATTTCTGCTTCCTTTCAATTTTATTACCTACTTTTTAGGTTCACAAAACCGTGGAAAATTCTTTCAAAAACAACGAAAGGGGGTTCGGAAATTCAGGTAAGAATACATTTACATCTTTCAGAAAAATAGCTCATTATCTAGTTATGATATTCACGACGCATTTACCGGAAAGACAGCAATAAATATTCACGAATATTGAAAAAGTTTGATACCTCTTCATATGAGCAAAAAATTACAATGACATTGATCAAAATCAAATCGGCAATTATTTCAAACTAGCATTAATGGAAAGCAACCTGACAATAATTATTGGAATCATATTTGCATTAGCTGACTCGGAATTCACAATAAACAAAATCATATTAGCAAGAAGACATTAAATATAATGCAATTAGAGAAATCATTTTATCGAATATGAAAATTTCAAAAAAAATTTATTTGCATAATGCTCCTATGCAGCAGGTATAAATAATACCTATTAACGAGTTCTAAATAATTAATTGAAAATATTATTTTGCATATCCAATGCAGCACCCATAAATCTTCGATATAAGCAATATTTTGTACAATTAGCGAAACTATGCATGCGATATTGTGTTTGAGTTAATCATCACAAGTTATATAGCTCTTCTGAACCATGTCTGCTTTTATTATTATTATTTTTTCGGTCTTAAGTTGAGGAATACTATTAAACGCTCACAGAAAGTTACTGAATAAGAATAAACGAACAAACAAATTTACAGATCACTTTGAGAACCATTACTTTTTGTATTACTATTACCAGTAGGTTGTACTTTATTTGAGGATTCTCTGTTGAAATGTAAGAGAGAATGATGTCCATTTTTGCACACACTAAAAGAATTTAAAGATTTACTTGTTCAATTTTATGTTAGTTACTGAAACAATTCAAACATATGATGTTTTCCCTTATCAATTCATATCTTTGATTTGGCGAAAGCTTCAGAAATCTATGAACTCTGCTTATCAAATGGCTATTCTGTATTCTCTCTGCATATAGGACAAGTTTAATGAATTATGTTATCTGCAACAGAACTAGGAGTGGCATAAGAATATGGGACTTTAGGTTTCACCTAAGGAGATTTTGACTGTTTTGTTCCTTAAACTTGACCTAATTATCTTAATCAATAAATAATTACATTATTTCTTCACTTCTCACTCAATTTTTTTGAAATAAATCATAAAAAAAATTTTCAATTTCGAAAAAAATTTCCGAAATTTGAAAAAAAATTAACATTCGAAAAATTTCATTGAACTTTGTTCTCAAAGTGAAATAAAAATAAAAAAGAAATTTTTTAAAAAAACAAGAGACCATTTCTGACTCACCTCCACTGGAGCTATGGACACTGGATACTTTTAAACCTTCATTTTCCTCAGAAAAAATCATAGAATGAATTCAAAGTTAATTACCCTAACTTGCCTACGGTACTCGTTAAGCGAAATTCTGAGCGACAGAATTTTTCCGTTTGCTGGCACCACGTTTTAAAAAACAGATTTTTCGAAAACCTTTCTACTCATTCGGTGAAAAAACCGATTTAAAAAGATTAGGTCAAGTTAAAAAAAAAAACCTTGTTCTCTTAATTTTTTCAAATGGTCCAAGAAAACCGTTGAACCGATCGATCTACCGATTTGGTGGCGACTTTGGATAACATCAGGTTGCCCGATTTTTTTATAACCTATGCTTGCCCCCGAATATTGACGATGATACAGTCCATTAACCAAAAAATAGCAAAATGATATTTTTTGACTCTTTTTCCACGTTTTTGTGACAGGTGAAAAAAAATTTCTTTTTAATTGAAGATAACAAAATTTTGTAGAAAATTTTCTGAAGAAAAAAAATCCCCTTTCGGCTCGCAAGGCGACCAGTATTTCCAGATATATCGGCAGTTGAGTGAAATAGAATTCTTTTGCATTCAAAACTGAATATCTCGAAAGTCGTAAATAGCAAATTAGAGATGAATGAACAGGTTATGCGAATGTATTTTATAAAAATCTTCCAATCGGCGTAACTCTTGAACGCCTTAATGTATTTTCATAAAAATGTCAGAAAATGGGTATAGGACGATGACTTATATCTCTCATAATAACGTGTGAAGAGCGCAGGCCCAGACTGATAAAATTATATTTTTCATTCCACATTTTGTAAACCACCCTTAACATCAAATTTTTGAATACCGAAATTTTTTCCAGAATTCTAACCAAATATCCTTCCAAAAAGCCTTTCACCAATAATGGTACACTTCCTATCCCTATTTTATGTGTCATTGAATATCTGGAATTTTCTATTTTTGATTAACAAGGACCTATGAATCTTCAAGATATTCTTTAATGCTTATGGAGCAAATTGAATTTGTCGAAAATATGTCTTCATCTTCATAAATGTGCTTCATTTCATTTCACCGAATCACACATATTCAGGTTTTTTTTACATTACCCAAAAAATTCTTTCGGAATTTGAAAATGAAATTCCCTGAGTTCATAAGCAAGCTTCAAATGTTAGAGAATCCCATTTTCAAATTATTCATCTTCAAAAATTCCATAATGCATAAGATTTATGCAAAACAAATTGGATAACCAAAATCTCAAATGAACATTGAACATTTGAATAGACTCTTTTTGAAATGAACTCAAGTAATGAAAATGTATCTGAAAAACAGCATTAACTGAAAATAATTTGACAAAAAATAAGATCAAGAATCATAATTTGTTTTCGGAGATACCGTCTTTCTTCTTAACACTTTCTAGCTCTTGTAATAAAATGTGCTAAATACAGCTTTCTATATTATTTCTGGTCGACTCTCTATTTCCGCACATACAGCTTGTATTCGATTAATCAGTTGCTCCCCATCTACTATCATTGTATATCACTTAAAAATGCTACTATATCCAAGGAGTGAACTATATTTTACAAGTATCTCCATAGGAAATAATCTAAGCGTGTGATATCTGGGGATCTTACAGGCCAGTCATGAGATCCTCCTAACCAAAACAATGAATTGGATAAACTTTATTCAAATGAGCTACAATTTTATTCAAATCAAAAATTTATGGCAAAGGAACAATCTACCACTAGATGATTATTCATTCTATCTCATTGATGAATTGAAAATGACATTAAATGTCAATATTTATAGTATGAGCCACTGGGATTTCGAAATGAGAATGATTTTCGAATTGAGGGGATTCGAATACAACGAATTGAATTTGTCGAAAATGTGTCTTCATAAATGTGCTTCATTTCATTTCACCGATAGGAAATAATCTAAGCATGTGATATCTGGGATAAACTTTATTCAAATGAGCTACAATTTTATTCAAATCAAAAATTTAGGACAAAAGTACAATCTATCACTAGACATTCTATCTTATTGATGAATTTGAAATGATATTAAATGTCAATATTTATAGCATGAGCCACTGGGATTTCGAAATGAGAATGATTTTCGAATTGAGGGGATTCGAAAATCTTCTGTGATCTTTTACATAGCACTTAAAATGAATGCTTCTAACAAAAATATTGATACAAATTGTGGCAAAGTGATTCAAGCTATAGGTGCGGAGATACGAATTCCGTTATCCGAAAAAAAAGTTTTTTTAAGAAGAATACTGAAAGAATGAGCATGTTATCATTTGGAGCTGCTTTCTGAACATTTTTTCTTGAAAAAGTTTAGGTAATGTGAAACAATTAAAATTTGCGTATTGGGTTGAAATAAGATGCAGTACATTCCTGAAGACATGTTTTTGAGAAATTTAATTCACTCATTATGAATTGACGCATTATTCCAGAAATTCACCTTTTCGTAATAGAAATAGAGAATTCTCGATGAAATAGAGAGACCAAGTGTGCTTCAAAAGTTATTTAATTTAGATTCTGCGAAAAATTTCGCTTTTTCAAAGTTTGATGTGAAGGGTGTTCTAGAAGATGGAATAACAAATATAATTATCTCAGTCCGAACGTGCACTATCCACACGATCGTATGAGCGAATGTTAGTCTTCTATCACACCAATTTCTTGAATTTTCCATGAAAATTCATCTGGGGGTTCGAGGGGTACGCCGATTGAAAGATTTTGATAAAATACATAAAACATCCTGTATTTTTCAACCAATATAATTAGGACATATTTCGAACACTAATTCGGACGCCCCAAAATGACCTGCATCTGCACTGAAAAGCATGTACAATAATTCGTCAAACACCTTGTATAGGTTCCTTTGACCGTTACTATTAATTGATCCATATCGATAATGAAAACGCTTTTTTAGGACTTCGCTGAATTATCATGCTGGATAGTATAGGCGTAACGAGGGGGGGGGTGTTATTGGGGACTTAACTTCCCCCCGCTAATTGATCAAACGAAATTGAAAAAAATTATATGTAACAAATAAAAAAAATTTTAAATTGAAAGAATTTCTTGACTGGTGGGGGTGAACCCCCACGACTCCACTGTAGTTACGCCAATGCTGGCGAACATTTGAAAACATTTTGAAAGGTTTTGGAACTTTCGAAAAGAATGCTCGTTTGGTTGGAATGCGCCTAATAAAACAAAAGCCTCATAATCTGAGGGTTTTTCGTCTTCTATTGTGGTGGTAGATATCGCAGGCGATTCAAATTTGTTTTCTCTTAAAGACGTACTCAATAATCACACCATCCGAATCCGTTTTGAGTTACATTGTCCTGTTGCGGCTTTCGGATGCAAATAGGAGGTCAATTTATTGTGTTTTCGAACAGGGCTCCAAGAGTCCTTCCAGATTATGGTATCAAAGTAGAATCACTCGTAAATATTAGTCACGGTTGTTCGGGTTGAGACAAAGAGGGACCTCGTGCTGTGTGCCTCCAGGTTTTTAATTTTGTTTATACTTCAATATCTGTAAAATGTGAGACTTTCTGACATTTACGGTCGTTATATTATATTGTTTATTATTTCAAGAAATTTCGAATGAATATCTGAATCGAAAATATCCATTCATGAAAATTAAATTAAAACATATTCCGCAGTGAATTGTCTATATGAAAGTGTGTTTTTCTAGAAGCATAAATAGAATTCTCCTGCGCCTCGTTCAGTTTAATGTATTCATGGAATTCATTTCCTCACAGTTTCTATGATTTTGGTCTTCATACCTATGCTGAAAATGTTTTGTCCCGAAAAATTAGAAAAAGACTACATTAGTAGGTACTCGAAATGAACAAATTTGTATGGAAAAATGCATTCCGAAGATTATCTGCCCATTATGGTCGACTAAATTTATATTTCTGCTTGCAGATATGCCACTTGCACCTCTTATTCACATATTCAAATTACCCCCATATATTATAACAGTGCGTTTATTCATAATATATACTGAATCGACCATTTTGCAGGTGTATGCAGATTCTAATATAAGAATAATTTATGTTCATCTGTTCCACAAGGAACCATTTATTTGTATGAAGTGAGTCATAATGAAATGATGATTTATTACTGGTAATATTGAAGTTTCAATCGACATTAATTTCATCAGCCCTGGAGCTACTTTCTTACTACATAGTTTCCACGAAGTTCTAATCTTCCGAATATTTGTTGAAAAAAATTGAATCAAGATAAATTGATGTAAGTATGAATTTTTTCCTAAGACTGTAAAAATCGAATCCTCATCTTCAGATATGAGCCGGGAAATATGAAGGACTTTGTAATCTAATTATTCCTAATTATTCATTTTTCACAAGTTTTTGTAGAGTAGGATATATACATGGTGGAGTGGGTATTTTCTGCAACATTTCTAAACAACTTTCTCGTGCCCATTTGACTTTGAATGTTCGGCAGTATATTCAACATAGAGCCTCTGTGTATTGTGTGTTTATAGGTCAGGTACCAGAGGAAAAGTGAAAATTTTTTTGCACATTTCTGGAAGGTTCGAGACATAATAACTTTAAGATTTAAAAAAACTGTTTTACTTAGTTGGTCTTCTTTCCAGTTTCAGAGTGTGTATATTCTGACAGGAATTTTAAGTATCATTAATTCAATCAAGTATTCTTGATAGTAAACGAATCGACTACAAGTCTACACGACTTAACATTCGGTCTGCTATTGCTTTATTTCGGTTGGTGCGATTTTTGTGGTATCTGATAGTAAAAGTGAGTTTTGTACAAATAAAGCTATATCGAGGAAAAGCTAAGAGTCTGAACTATACAAATGTGTGAAAATAGTTTGAAGCAAATTATTGATAACGCTAAGGGAATTCACGACTGGTACAGATGGTAATTCTCGAAGAGGAAACGAAGATATCGAAGGTATAAACCAAAATCGGTAAGCAATCAACCTGGAAGCAGCGCAGCGATACGAGTTGAATAACCGAATCGATGAAATGCAGAAAATATGACAAAAATTCGCTAGAGCAGAGTACAAAATACTATGCCACTGCCCCTGCAAGAAATGGGTATGTGAAGGATGTAGGACCCTTGAAAGAACAAATTGAAGAACTGGCCAAAAACAAATGTTCTGAACAAGAAAGAAAATCGATTAGGTATGCTAGTCTAAAACGAAGAAGAATAATCTGAAAGCGAAGGGAAAGAACCAGAAGAAATCACTCTGGAGATATTAAAGCGGGAAATGAAGAAACAACAAAATAAAATGAGTCAGAAGATGGAAGAGAAAATTCAACAGTCACTACAGTTCCTGTCGGACTCCTTCGATGAAATGAAGAAAGAAAATAAGAAGCTCAGAAAAAATTTATAAGATCAAACAAACGAATTGAAAGACGTGAATTTCCACATAAAAGCGCTAGAAACAATAGTGGAAATTATTGAACAAAAAAAGACAGAAAAAACATTGCCCTAATGAATGTACCAGCTCAGAAGTAAGAAAAAACTCAAGATTTAGTAATTAACATCTTCAACTTAATGAAACCGGATATCAGTCCAGCGAAGTATGAAGCCTACAGTGGCGTAGCGCAAAATTCGGGGGCCCCCCCGCAAGATTTTAATCGGGGGCCCCCTCCATAGATGTTGTTCATGATGAGTTTCCCCTGACGTCGTTTTAAAAAAAAAAATATTGAAGAAAACGTGAAATAATAAATATGTTGAATAACATGAATTTCTAAACAAAATAATATAGATTCTGATATAAGATAACTAGAAAGAAATCAAAGTGATAAAATACTTTAAAAATTATTTAACAGAAATGCATTAATCTTTTCGAATTTTTTTGTTCAAACATATCTATCAACTTGTCGATGTCCAAGCTTCAGGACCTCTTATTCAAAGCTAGAGTAGGCTCAAGAGTCTGATAGACGTGTTTTGCGACATTGAATTCCTAAGATAATTTTTTATTATCTTAAGCCGAATAAAACGATCATTTGGCGATGTTTAAAGAGAGTCCCGAAAATCTTGACGGTATATTAAAAAACTGTTGAAAACAGGGTAGCACAGGGAGTAATAATTCGAATTTCGAGTGGAATCATTGAAATCCTTATATGTCTTTTTTTATACCATTTAGGAATATTTCTCTTTTATTCGGGAGTAATAATTGTATCTTCATTGTTTTAGTTTTGTTCATAATATAGCGAACAGGCAAAATCAAAAGAATTAAATTATTGGGGCCCCATTTGAAGCTTTTCGTTTGGCTTGGGGGCCCCTTTAGTGCCGGGGCCGTCTGATACGCCACTGCGCTGAATAATTGATTTTGACTAAGGCATTGGCTTATTAAAATATTAAAAAAAAGAAAATGCATTTCCTTTTTCTCTCTGGAGTTTTCTTTTGCAAGCTCCACTCAAATATTTTTTTTGTCGCTTTGACAGTTTTTCTAATATTGGAAAAATCATGAGATATTCAAACTGCCGTTTCTAATTTGCGCATTTAATAACTTTTCTTTTTTTTATTATCAAAGATAAAAAAATACGAGAGTTGTTTCTGAACGGATAACTAGGCTACGTAATTAATTCTGAAACTAACCTCCAATGGAATATTGTAAACTTTGTCTTTGTAAACAAACTCAGAACGTGGTTTCGTATTCAAACACTTGATACACTAGTTTCTCTCACTACTAAAATGGAAATGGAAATAAAATGATTCATTAATATTTTCCCCTTCTTCAAAAAAAACATCCTGTTTGGAGAATTGGCAATAACTTCTGCAATAACAAATAAGCCGCAAAGCGCCTGAAGAACAACACGTCAAATGAGCCGCCGAGCCACAATAAAACGATCATGTGGCGACTTTCAATGAGAAATACCGAAGAGCTTGACGTTATATAAAAAACTCTTAAAAATAGGGTAGCACGGGGTGTGATTGAGTGATATGTCAAATCGAATTACTGTAAACCTTTTATGTGTTTTGAATATAATTCAGGAATATTCTATTTTTCGAAAATAATAACTGTATCTTCATTGTTTTGGTTTTGCTCGTTATATCATCAGAAAAATATCGCGAATCGGCAAGTTCAATAGCTATTGGGGCCCCATTCGAAGCTTTTCGTTTGGCTCGGGGGCCCCCTTAGTGCCGGGGCCCCCCCGCGTTGCGGGGTCTGAGGGGCCCTCTGCTACGCCACTGATAACCTAAGGGACATTTCCCTGTACATACTAGAAAAATTCAATAATATCACCTTGAAAATTAAATTATTCAAAAGAAAAAGGAAAAGGGTACGGTGAAATTGAACTCATGTGAATACACCGAGGAAAATATTTTTTACCTCAAGGAAGACATTATCCATTAGCAAATACAAACAGGCAATTTTCAACCTAGCTCGTAAGCCTAAAATGGACTTGAACTATGTTTATGGATATAGAATGGAAATATCCATCTTAAGAAGAATGAAAAGAGTCGAGCGATCCTCATCAAGGATGGAGAAATTCTCAACAATCTGTTGTTGTTTGTTATAAAGTGGTGTCTCCAGCTCCAATGTGTTGACTTTTAACTAGATACTGAATTATGAACTAATACGTAAGACAAGAGACTATCACTAAGTTGCAGCAACATCCATTAAAATTTAATGCTGCCTTAATTCTCCCTCAAACGGAATATCCATAGACGATAGCCATGGATACTCCGTTTAAAGGAGGACTAAGGGAGCTTTAAATTTAATGAACGTTTCTGCAACTCAGGGTATATTCCTGAGGCTATTAAAAACCAGAAACCCAACGACATGACTATATATAAGGTGAGAAATGGAACAGTTTTTGAAATTCTACATCAAAATATTACAAGTACCTATTCACAGAAATCTAGATTCATTGACAGTAGGTATATTTTTCTCAGGTTGATAACTCATTCAGTTGCACAGTGTAAATGGGAACTTGGAATATTAAAGACTTCGAACTACTACAGATCGAAGGTTTTGATATACTTTATAATGGGGAGATTTTAATAAATCTGATGGTGATATCATTTGTATAAAGCAAGAAGAATTACACTCGTGAAATTGATAATGTTGGGAGGTGCAAGGTTCTCTAAGTTAGGGTAAGGTAGGGTAAGGAAATTTTGTATATAACTGGGGTTTACGGGTCGCATAATATTCGAGATGAGATATTTCTGGTTGATTTGGTAGTCTATATGAAGAGGGTTTCAATATTCAAACCAACATATCATTTTTTTCGGGAGATATCAATTCTAATATTTTAGATACAAATAATGGGTCTGTAATGGAAAACCTCGACATAATGTATGAGAATGATTTAATTTCGATGATAAACAGTATCACTAGGAGGCAAAGCCGTTCTTGTTTAGACCACATATTTTTGAAAGGGTACAAAAATCTCGAAAATTATAGTTTATATACAGTGAAAATAGATGTGACTGGCCATTATTCAACTATTATCGTTATCGACTTACCTGTTGAAAATATTCAAGAACGACCAATGGACGAACCGGTATGCAAATACATCATAAACTATGAAAAACTTAACGCTCGTCTTTCTGATTTTGGTTGGGGATGTTTATATATAGTGAAGGATGTAAATGAAAGTGCAAATTATTTAATAAGTAAACTTACTGAGTATATCGAGAAAAACACGCAAAAAATTGAAATATATCTGAGATCTGTATTTGAGAAAAAGAAAGGACCGTAGGTTTAATGAAAGCTTAAAAAAAAAAGATATTTATTCAGAAAATACAGAAATAATCCAGAGAATCTGAATTACACAAGGGAGTATACTCAGTAGAGGAATTCACTTCAGTCTGTCATTAAGCAATCAAAAATAACACATTAAAAAAAATACGAACAAGGTAGTGGTAATAGCAAATAGATACGGCAAGTCGTGAAATCAATAAATGAAAATAATGGCACAAGAAAAAATGTAACTGGAATTCCCGATTCCAAAAATAACTTGATAGAAAATGAACCTGAGATGGCAGATCTCTTCAATGAATTTTTTTCTTCGGTTGGTCTGAATTGGCTGAAGCCATACGTTACCCAAAAATAATCCTATAACCATAATCCTGCAGAAATTCTTTGTTCCTCGTACCTGCAATACACATAGAAATAAGAGAGATAATTAATCCATTCGGAAATAATAAGTCACCGGGAATAAAACTTTCTGAACCTTTGTCAAAGTTATTTGACAAACCGTCAGCAAACAGTGGAGGTTGGTGGATGTCGGAGTACGAGAAGAACTGTAAAGTGTGGTGTTGCTCAGGAAACAGTCCTACGCCCAATTTTCTTCATTATATAAATGGACAGTTTAATTAAAGTACCAACTAACGGTAGAATCTACAGCTTTGGTGATGATACGGTCATATTCTACACTGCCGATTCTTGGGAAGAACTCAAGGAATTGGTGGAAATTGATTTGGGAATTATTAAAGATTGGTTTGACCATAAGCTGATGATAGTGAATGTCGCAGAAACTGCATTTCTTCCCTTGTCTAGCTATAAGAACAACCTGGCTCCATTCACTTCATTTCATATAACTGTTCAAGGTAGAGTGAGAACAACTATACTGTCCACTGATAAGGCCGAATATCTTGGGAATTTAATAGACTCCCATCTACGCTGGAATCTACATGTGCAGAAGGTAACATGTACAATCAGGTCAATGATCCACAAATTCAAATATTTGTCAAAAATCTTAGACTTCCTGCATTTGAAGATGATATATTGTGCTCTTGTTGATTCGCGTCTTGCTTATGGTATCATTGGGTGCGGGGGGGTGTATCTGCTTGTTATTTGAGAAGACTGAAGGTTGTACAGAGGCTAATCCTGAATATAAGGGCGAAGAAAGGAAATTTATACTCTACTAATCTCATATACGCTGAAACGGGGATTTTAGATCCCCGCCAGATATTTTTCATTAAGGTTGGGATATTCTACTAAAAGAACAAGAAATTGTTCAGAGACATTCGACACGAATACTCTACACGGAAAAGACTACGCGGAATTCTTTCAGTTCCAGCGTCCTCGAAATCCATAGGACAGAGGAATCATATGTTTCTGGCACCAAGAGTGATTAACTCCTTGCCTGTTGATTTGGGAGGAACTTCTTCATTCTTCTTCTTCTTCAGGTGCTATCTCCTTTCAGAAGGTTGGCTATCAAAATGGCTACTTTCATCCTCGACATCGCAGACCTAAACAACTCAACGGAACTGCACTTGTACCATTGCCTCAAGTTGTTCAACCAGAAGATTCTTCTTCTTCCTATGCTCATTCTTCCGTGTATCTTTCCCTGAATAATAATCTTCAACAAGGAATATTTCGCCCCTCTCAGCACAT
Source organism: Hippodamia convergens (assembly GCA_038502775.1). NCBI lineage: Eukaryota > Metazoa > Arthropoda > Insecta > Coleoptera > Coccinellidae > Hippodamia > Hippodamia convergens. Next base: position 36,838,846 of record CM076610.1, read on the forward strand.
GACCCAGATACCGCAACTTTCCTACTTTGACGCTGTTTAGTATTTCCTTCTCCTTACCCATTCTACACTTCTGTGTTTGGCACTCTGTCTATCCATCTTATCTTAAGGATTCTCCTGTACGTCCACATTTCGAATGCCTCCAGGCGACTACTGCTGTCCTGTTTCAACGTCCAAGCTTCCATGCCATAGAGGAGCACAGGGAAGACATAACACTTTAACAACCTGATTTTGAGTTGTAAAGTGAGATCTTTTCCACAGAATACCTTTCGCATTTTGTTGAATACACTTCGAGCTTGGCCAATCCGCACTCGATTTTCTTCCATACACTCATTACTGTCATTAACAATGGTACTTCTTCACCTTCTCTACTTGCTGTTCTTTGATCCACAGACTCTCTGATCTTTGTTGTGCTTTGGTTATGGTCATGAATTCAGTTTTCTCCACATTCAATGTGAGGCCGCTCTGTTCAAGGAGTATGGTGTCGTCGGCATACCTTATGATGTTGATAGGTCTTCCATTAATTTTTATGTCGAATGTTGTTTCCGCTAAGGCACTGTCAATTATGCTCTCAGAGTACAAATTGAATAGCAGTGGTGATAATACACACCCTTGCCCAACTCCTCGTTTTATTTGTATGTCCTCTGAAGTTTAATTACCTAGTTTGGCATTGGCCCTTTGATTAAAGTACAGATTTGCTACTATCCGGATGTCCTTATCATCTAGACCTTTTACTTTGAGGAGAAAAGTTCCAATCAAATTTGCGGAAATATGTCTTGTCTAGGGATAGAATGGAAGTTCATTGAGTGTTGTGTATGCGCGATGAATTCGACTGAGTGCTACTTCGTTCATCTTTTGGAGGGCTTTGCTCATCCAAGTCGAATATTCTGATTTCGGTGATGTCGCTGGTTGTGGGATTCATCATTTTGTTATGAAATTATTCCTAATGGACCACGGCCAATAAGCCCGGAAGACTCTTTTCATACCTGTGTAAAGTGAGTTTTCCCCTATTATCTAAATTTTTTATTCTCCTTTGGAGTGAGAGAAAATTTGTGAAGGTAAATATTTGTGAATGAACAATTTTTTGATTTCTGAATACACATTTTTTCTATTCTCGGATCAGTGTCATAATTTCAGGAGAATCAAAGCCTTCGAATATAGTCGAATTCACAAATGATTCATCAATACAACCGTTTGTAGGAACAAAATCTGGTAATAATCTTTAATATTTAATATCTTTTTTCACTCCAATAATTATTCCGGACAGGTGACAGACCGTCGCAACACGATTATAAAGATAGTAAGAGTATCGACAAAAATGCAGGACCGACCTGATTGACCGAAGTGATCAAGAATTTTCAGGTTATGATTATGATTCAGATCTGTCTAATCTTGGTGAATGGCCAGTTATAGATGATAAAATGGGGAGCATTCTGATTTCTAAATAACCTTATCAAGATGGCAGTTATTATAATTTACCGTCCAATTCTGATAAAAGACGTTTTCTAGTATATCATTCTCAAAGGTTTCTACCGAATAAAGAAAGTGTTCATCGGCGGTAGTTAATCTATTACAAATCGCTAGATAGGGTCTTCTGTTCCTGTTGTAAACTTTCCGACAAACCAATTAGTGATCGGATAAAAAATTTCATTGTGTAGGAGCAAACGATTGGATGAATCTCTCGTGTAGATTTAGAAGTCATGAATCTAGTTCTAATCATTTCACTTGCTACAAGAGTTGGAAGGAATTGGAAATGCGATTGAAAAGTGACAAAATTATCGACAAAAAAAATTAAAAAAATTATAAAGGATCAGAAGGAATACTGGAACGGAGCTTTGGAAAGAGTAGTATCCCTCGTGAGAACTCTTGTAGTACAAAATTTAACTTTAAAAGGAGCAAATGATACTGTGTTCACGGTGTTGAAAACCTCGATTATCGAATATTCAATTTTTGCATTCTCAAGAAATGAATTTTGCCTAGGACGGCAGTTTGGCTAGCGACGGGGCATAAATAAAGACCCACCTTGCAACAGCTTTTCCATGCGCAAATGATTGTACAAAATTTTTCGCACACCTTCAGATAACATCCTACAGGTCTCAGCTATCTTATGCACTCTCAACCTGCGATCTTCCAACACTATTCAATGGATTTTCTCTATCTTTTCTGAAGTTATGGCATCAACGGGCCTTCCTGATCAAGGCTCGTCAGAGGTGCCTAAATGACCCATTTTAAATTCAGAAGCCCACTACTTAATAGTTGAATATGACGGGGAGAAGTCTCCTAGTATTGAATCCATCCCATCTTTTATTCGTTTCGGATAGTTTCAAATAGATGACAGCACGTTTTTCCAATTTTTTTATTTTTACGAAAACAACGGAAGCGTCTCGCGTAATGTCCTCTCAAACGCAAACTAACGTAGCGATTGAGCTTAAATTCTACACAAAAGTTGGATAGAAATGGTACTGTAGGAAACCGCTTCAAAAGTAGACCTAGAGAAGCCATCTTTTGGTCAGACCGGAAACTTTTCACTCCACCCTCGTATATATGAACAACTTACTAACTCTAAATACAGAAGGATCGATTACTAGTTCTGCTGATGATACGGTCGTTTTTTATAAAAGTCAAACGTTGGAGGAACTGAAGAGAAGGGTGGAAGATGATTTTGCTTTCTCCCATTTAGCTGCAGTGCGAATAATTATTCTCCTTATGATAGATTATCTTTGAGTGACACTAACAAAAAACTGAAATTAAAGGCAAAGAGCATGTTAAATATCTTCTAGTAACAATTGATTCCCACTTAACGTGGGATATCCATATAGACAAGGTGGTTTTTCACATTGATGAGTTTGCTATATAAGTTTAGATATCTTAAACAAATTTTAGAGTTACCTTCCTCAAATAGTATATTCTGAAACAAGTTGCAGAATGAGCTCCTATTCTAACACGAATGCGAAATTCGAAAGCATAAGTGTTGGAATTGCCTTCTGCAACGAGTATTAGACGATATTTTCTCTATTTCAGTCAAGTTTTGTGAAATACTCTCAAAATTCAATTAAAAATTCAGATTAGTGACTTTTGTATTGTATCTTGGCAGTTGGTGTGACTTACAAAATTTGACAGATTACGGAATTTGAATTGATTTGATTTGAAAATTGATAGGATCGGAGATCAGTTCTGACAACCACAAAACGAAAAATATAACTGAAAACAATGCTGTAATGAATTCATTACAGCACTACTTTTAGAACTGTAATGAACTCATTACGGTACTGAAATAGAGAAAACTATATACATACTTATTAAGCACTTGTAGAATCTAAACCAACTTATGGAAATCTGGCTTGGGGTAGAGCTGCTCATTGCTATTTACAAAAAGTTGAAAATATCCAAAAAAAAATTTGGAAAATCATCATGAGCAAATCGATTTTGTATCCATCTGATGAAGATGGATACAATCTAAGATCTTGGATATGCTGCATTTGTATATTCGGGAATCTGTAGTTGATACTTTCAGCAAAACACGAAAACTTAGTTATATTGATCATCGACACAATACACGATCTAAGGTTCATGAAAATACTTCGAACCCAATAAGCATCGAAAACGATATCCCAGTTGAGTACTTGGCGGGTAAACTTTATAATTTTCTAATGGAAATATTATTGTGGGAATAGGACAATTACAATATGTCAGAGTGTCTAATACATATATTTGGCGACGTTTCGCAAATTCACATTTGCTTCCTCAGGCCTCAATATGTTAAAAATCACAAATACCGACCATATAATGTAGAAAAATTTAAAATGTGAGTCAATCAAGGAAAATGACACATGTACACTCATATAATTTTCTTTCATTGGATGTAAGGAATTCGGTTTCTGCGCCGATTTTCAAGAGAAAAGTGAGTTCTTTCTGGTAGACCAGCCGGGGCATAGGATAGTCTGTCTTTTCAGGTTCAGTTGAATCTCCATTCTACGTTCGTCTTGTTTGAACCTGCTTTCCCAATATATTTGACAGTGTTATAGAAAAATGTTTGTCCAGTTATGTTATGATATCATATTAACTTTGTTATTTGATGTTTCTTAAAAGTGTAAGAAATTTAATTTGGTTCTTCACTACCCACAAAGTCTACGCCTTTGTGGGAATTCTTTTTATTTGTAGAGTTCTTTCATTTTCTGAACTGTCTGTTCATTCATTTCTCTGTCTGTTCAAATACCAATTCCTCTATACTTTTAATTTTCAGTTCTTCTCTAATCTGCTTATTGCTGACATACCATGGGACATCAAATGCTATTCGGATTGCTCTGTTTTGAGTAGGTACTTCATAGTTTTTTTTCTTAAAGCTTTCTACGTGATGCCAAATAGTTTTGGCTTACGTTATGCTGGGTATGAGCAATGTTTTTATTCTTTGGATCTTATAGTTCAATGATAGTTTGCTTCCTCCGTATAGTTGTCTTGTTCTTTTTCTTTTTTCCTGCATTTGTTCGTGGAATTTCATTTCCTGATCTAGTAGGACCCTCAAATATTTCGCTTGCTCATTCCATACAATCCTCTGGCCCTGTATCGTGATGTTTTCTATTTCTTCGATATATCTTGTCGATCCATAAGTATAGCTTCGGTTTTGTTTGCGTTTACCTTATTTCTCCATATCCTGAAACACCTATTCTGAAATAAAGTCCACATCTGCATCTGGTTTCCCACGGCTTTATTCATACGACAGGAGTAGTATATGGTCATATCGACTGAAGACCCTCGGATAGATGCTGATTTGAGGCCCCCTCAGGCAAAAACAACACGACGTCGAGATGATTTTCACATAGAAACATTTAACACAACATTAATGAATAAATCCACATTTAGCAAAGGGTTGGTTCTTTTCAATGAACTCCCTGAGAATTTGAAATATTGCACCTGTTATAGGGAATTTAAAAGATGTTTAGTAGATTATATATAGACATTATTTGATAGTTTTCTTTAAGTGGATGAATTGTTTATTGTTTTCAATAGCCGAGTGTTAAATAAAGTTCATTATTATTATCATTATTACAACTATGGACTCTCCCACGGCAGCTAACGTGAGTCAAAATAGTTTTGAATCTTAATAACATGGTTTGAAAAAATTCAAAACGATTTCATGTTCATATCAGCAGCCAATTTTGTTTAATTCTTCATCTCTTCTTGAAAGATATTTCTGATCCATGTATCATATTTTTTAGGTGCATGCCTGCATTTGGTCAATATGGATTTCAAGGAGGGATAGAATTAGGGACGATACCATTAAAGACATGATGGGTATTGAAGGAACCATAATAGATGACATTGAAAAAAAGCAATTAATATGGCACGGCCACATACAACGTATGTCAGAAACGAGACTCCCAAAATTGATAATGAAGATAGAGGAAGATGGAGAGGCAGGGCGTCGGACAATGTTAAAAGACGTTCTAAACCGGCATACATATAAAACTATTTCTCTTTTATTATATTCATCAAATATTATATTTCATAACAATAAATAATAATGATTTAGTGAGAAAAGAAACATTTCGAATCATGTTTTGTATACCGAACATTATGATCCATACATAAAAACATTCGTTTCTTATCTTTATTTTCAAATGGTCCAAATTATCAGAAGCAATTTGGTTTTCCATATTTTCAAGGAACATCACAGAAAATAATCCATGGGCGTTAGGTCTGGCTACCTTGGGGGATATCTGATGGGTCAATTCGTTCCTATCCATTTAGTTTCGTATTCTTGATCTTAACATCTCTTAATAGAGTAAGATCGCAGGGCCCCAGCCGTTACTTATTTTTTAAGTAACGAATTTTACGGTATCGACAGTCTTATATGTGTTTAAGAGTCTGTGCATACTCGCTTGCCTGGCTAGGCGGCCCGTTCACAGATAGCAGGTAGAAAAGGTAGACAAAAACATAACTAACTTTTGTTAAATTCGAAGCAATGATTTTTATATATGTCAGTCAGAATATTATAAAAAATAAATATTTCATATGCGCCAGACCTTTTCTGTGGGCCGTGATTCCTCCCAGGCGCTTTAAATGTCATTAAAAAAAAAATTCAATTATGAATATAATCCTTGAGGGATTATTTTAATACCTTTTGTGGACGTTTGTATGGACTTCCAAAGATCCATAAAAACAACATACCAATCCGGCCAGTGGTATCTTTCTATACAAGCTTAGCCTACAAACTATCCAAAAAACTCAACGAATATATCACAGATAAAGTTGACTACCAATCACCTCACAGCATCAGGAATACCGGTGATTTGATCGAAAAACTGAAGAAAATACAACCCCCTAATAATTTAATACTAACTTCTTTGGATGTGTCTAATTTATTTACCTCAGTACCTGTACAACAAACTCTTCAAATCTTCAAAAACCTCCTAATCAACTCACGTTATCAGACACTACAGTTGAGAGCATCTTTCACTTGACTAAACTTTGCCTGGAACAAAATTTCTTCATGTTCAACGGATCAATATATTCCCAACCAAAAGGACTAAATATGGGCAACGGCTTATCATCTTGTATGGCGGAGGTGTTTATGAAATATTTCGAAAAATCGTTCGTATTCCATGCCAATAACCCATTCAAGGACAAAATCCTCTTCTGGTTTCGCTATGTAGACGACATATTCATAGGATGGTTGGGTAGTCAACAAGAATTGTCAGATTTCTTCAACTGGTTGAATATTTGACTTTCTAACATCAAATTCACCCTAGAAACAGAAGAAAACAACAGTATAAATTTTCTAGATCTTACTATAACCATAAGAGAAAACAAATTAAATTTTGACATTTATCGAAAACCAAGCCAAACAAACCATAGTATACATTTCAATTCTTCCCACCACCATGCACACAAACTAGCAGCATTTCGATCATATATACATAGATTATTTAAGATACCATTAGATAAAAAAGAATTCGACAAAGAAGTCTCTACTATCAAGTACATTGCCCAAGAAAATGGATTTGACACAGACATAATAGACAGACTCATCAATAAGAAAAAATTCGGACTCCTGTCAAACGACATCCGCGAAACAAACAAGGTGGAAAATTATATCAGCCTCCCCTTTTTTGGTGACATCTCCTACCAAATATCTAATGTTCTGAAACAACAAAAGAACCTAAAAATCTCATTTAAAACACAAAACACCCTACAACAATTACTAGTACACAATAAAGACCCTATACCCATTCTAGAGAAATCAGGGGTTTACAAACTCAAATGCGGTGAACCTAGCTGCAACATTGTCTATAAAGGTAGGAGCGGAAGAAACATAACGACCAGAATAAAAGAACGCCTCATGAGTCAAAGGATCATGTCCAACAATAAGTCAACATTCGGTAAACACCTCAAAGACACCAACCATGAATTCGACCACAACACAGATGTAGAACTTCTTCACCCGGTAGACTATGGTTTTAAACAAGAAACTTGGGAAGAACTAGAAATATACAAACATTCCCAAAGCAGATATGAAGAACCCGTAAACATCATGTCTATGAACACTGTACCACCTCTTTTCAAAATTTTCAAAGATTGTTAATGTTTCCATTATCCTCTTATATAATTTTAGGTTTTTAAATTACTAATTCACATGCAATTCTATGATTTATAATAATTGTCGATGCCCCTGTTTTCTAACCTAAAATCATCTCATTGATGTCAATTTTACTTTTCAGTTTGTTTCCCATCGTAAATCTGTCTAATGTGATTTTACTGTTCTGTTTTCAACATAACTATTAATGTGAGAACTTCGTTTAAAACTTAGACTAATTTTCTTGTTATGACTAAGCTTCAACGCTGTAAGTAAATAATAACAACTTTTATTTAACAAATACACTCACACAACCTTACTTACAGCGGATCAATTTTATAACCTGAAGATGGCATATTGCCGAAACATATAGTTAGGTATTTGACCGAACAATAAATGAAGCGAATGAATAAGTGAGGATAAGACTAATTTCACCCCTTACAAATCTACGTTATGCCCTGAAACAATAAAAAATTCTAAGCATCTGTGTACTGGCGTTGATAATTTTGACCGGTTCCTAGAAACAAAAAGTGGAAAGGATACGCTACACGATACTGTAGGTATAATATACCAAAATGTAGTTTCTAGTACTACAGATGACTCAAAAATTATAGATCCATCCTCCCCTAATGACGTTATCCTGAACTCGAAGAGAAGAAGACGGAGAAAATTTGTGGCTATTGCTTCAGATGAAGTTCCATAGCCTAAAAAACCACGAATGATGGATAATCTTCGACTGTCAGTCCATGAGGTTGAAAATTTCAACCCAGACAATTTATTATTATATAATGTGGTGGTCGAAGGCTGGTAAAGGATCTCGAGGACCTATTCATTGCCGAAATGGATAGGTTCATAAAAATCGAGAAATGTCCACTGAACACATAAGCTCTGCCAGCAAGTCCTATTTCCTACGTCCTCGAAGGTTCACGAGAACCGCGTGACCACTGGAAATGTATGGCAGTCAGTGAGTGACTGTTGTACAGCAAACAGGAATGGGGGATGGCGAATTTCTGGCGCCACAAAACTGGAACCTCTCGGCTAAGGCTGGGCGTCCCTACAGAAAAGCCACTGGTCCTCCAGGTTGGGGGTTGATGCAATAGGCCAGCGACGTATTACTCGGAAAACAACTTAAATGCTCAAAGTACCCAAAACACGCCTCGGAAACAGGACAGGATTACTTCACGACGAACATTGACTACAAAAAGGACAATGAGAATAGGAACATGCAATGTTAATAGCTTTGTGAATAAGACATCTGAAGTTATCACAGAGATAAAAAGGATGAATATGGACATTTTGGTGCTCACTGAAACCAAGAAAAAAGGTATAGGAAGCGAATACCTTGACAACTTTCTTCACATCTGGTCAGAAATAGAAAAATCAAAACGGGCCCAAGCAGGAGTCTCTATACTGATTAACAAGAAACTATCCAATTTTTTCAAGAATTATAATGCTGTATCAGAAAGGATTGTCACCGTAACCTTAAATATATTTGGCCTTGAAACACTCGTTATAGGCACTTATGCACCAACAGATGATTCTAGTCAAGCTCGTAAGGATAATTATTACACCACTCTATCAGTAGTTCTACGGAATGCCAAGCCCAATCAAGAAATACTTTCACTTGGAGACCTCAACACAAGAGTGGGCAGCAGAGAAGATAGTAAGGTAGTGGGAAGATTTGGAGAAGATGTATTGAATGATTCTGGCGAGAGACTGATTGATTTATGTGAACTGAATAGGTTGCAGATTCTCAATGGTTTTTTTCAGCACAAACTAATTCACCAGTACACCAGAGAGAGACCGTCTCTACATCAGAAATCAATTATTGATTATGTCATTAAAAGACAAATATCAAAAATCAAAATCAAAGACTGCAGAGTGAAAAGAGGTGCGAATTGTTCCGATCATCGACTGGTTATTGCCGAACTGGTAGTTCCATTTCATAGAAGATCTAAAAATACGCAAAGAACACAACCACCTGGATTGGAAATTGAGGTGGAAGATTGTATAAGATATAAACTCAGAAACCTACATGATAACAGTATCGAATGGTTGTATAAGAGAAGACTGGATTTAGCACTGGCAGAGGTGAATATATCCAACAATATCGAGGAAGAATATGAGAACATAAAATCTCTGGTTAAAAAAATAGCAACTGAGGTTTTGGGAGAGGAAGAGAGGAAAAATGGAGGGGACAATCCAGTATGGCTGACAGATAACATAAAGGAGCTAATAGATGGGAAACAGAAACTCTACCAGAAATGGCTAACTGATCGAACACTCACAACTTGGGATCAATATAAACAAAAAAACAAAGAAGTCAGATCGGCAATTAGGAAGGAGAAAACGGAGATGTGGGAGAGAAAATGCCAACGGGTTGAAAGTCTGATAGGAGGTGCACAGAGTACAGAAGTCTGGAGAACAATCAAACAACTAAAAACCAATCAAACTGACAAGATATCTAATAAAATGGACATGGAAAAATGCAGAAACCACTACGCCGAATTATTAGTGGAGGACAGAACAGAATTCATGACAGAGGAAGAGGAGGACGATTGTGTTGATACTATATCAATAGATGAAGTAGATGTGGTACAATGTCTGAAGAAAATGAGGAATGGTCGATCTCCTGGTCCAGGTAACATCCCTACTGAGCTGTTAAAGTGTAGCACCCAAAATCTGATACATCGATTGACCCATTTATTCAATCAATGCTGCCAGCAGAATAAATTACCTAGAGAATGGAAGGTGTCTCACATAGTGTCCGTCTTCAAAAAAGGCAACCGCGATGATCCAGGTTGTTACAGGGGCTTGAGTATAAACAGTTCGATATCGCGACTGTTTGGAAAAATTCTCCAAAAAAAGTTGAGAGCAAGCATCGGCCATAAAATATCAGAGGATCAGAGCCGCTTCACACCCGGAAAATCCTGCGTAGATAACCTCTTCATTCTACAACAATTGATGGAAAAAAAGATCATGGTAGACCAAGAAATTCATCTGGCATTTATAGATCTGGAGAAAGCGTATGACTCCATACCCTGGAAAAAAATCTGGCAAGCTCTCGAAACAATGGAAGTCGATAAGGGATTAGTTAGGCTCATCAAGGAACTATATAGAGAAAATCAATCTTCTGTGAAAATCGGACGTAGACTCTCCTACCCTATTGAGACGACAAAGGGCTTAAGGCAGGAATGCAGTTTGTCTCCCCTACTCTTCAATGCCTATGTCGAAGTGGCACTCAAGGAGTGGAAAAGAAGATGCGAAGGGATGGGGGTACCGATTGGGAATGGAACTCTCTTCTCCCTTAGTTTCGCTGATGACCAGGTTGTAATAGCACAAGACTCCTATGATCTGGAGTTCATGATCAAGAGACTGTATGATGAGTACAAGAGATGGGGACTGCAAGTCAATCTTAAAAAAACAATGTACCTGGTCGTAAACTCCAATGCTCATTTCGAAGTACTCATCAATAATGATGTGCAAGTCCAACAAGTTGACAGATTTAAGTATCTAGGGGCAATAATAAATAAAGACGGCATTGGAGTAGAGGAGATAAGAACAAAAATTCAAAATAGCAAAAAAATAATTGGGTGCCTTAATAGTCTTTGGTGGGATCGGAACATATCCCCCAAAACCAAAAAACGACTTGGCCGAACACTGGTGGAATCAGTACTGTGTTATGGCTCAGAGCTATGGACACTCAACGCAGACTCTAGAAGAAAGATCCAGGTAGTAGAAATGGACTACCTCAGAAGGAGTGCCGGTATATCGAGAATGGAACGAAGGACAAATGCCGAAATAAGACAGATCATGAAGGCAGAGGAGACGGTACTGCAGCGTATAGAACAAAGAAGTCTCAAATGGTTTGGACATGTGCTTCGCATGCAAGAGGATAGATTACCGAAACAAATTTTTCAGTGGACTCCTGCTGGTAGAAGGAAACGGGGCAGACCTAGGAAATCCTGGAATGATACGATCAAGGAAGCAATGGAGGCCCGGGATTTAAATACTGAGGACGTTCTGAACAGAGAGGTGTGGAGGAGGGTGACGGGAAGGCGGCAATAGTCTGTATTTAGTTATGATTATACTATATTATTATATTGTAATTGGTATATTGTAACTTCATCCCGTAAATATATATATATATATATATATATATATATATATATACACAATATAAGGATAAATAATGAGGGATCGGTGAAGTACATGGAAAAGATTTTCGTTTCAGAGGGTTATGTCCGTTAAATCTTTTCCATATATATATATATATATATATATATATATATATATATATATATATATATAGTCCGTTTCAAAATGATTGGCATCTCGGGCGGCTGTGGAATCTCGAAAATATGTTGGTAATATCCCATCAGTAACTTTTGAGTTCTGGGATTTAGGTTGGTGTTGATTGAAAACACTAAGTTTTGACACATCAGAGTTTGAATTAACCTCCTGAATATATTTCGAATGTATTTCTGTATGCTTATATTCTTGATTAAATCGACAAATTAGTTTTGGATTTGAATATTTATTAAGTATTACCGAATTGAAAATGGCTGGAATTCATCAAGATACCTCTCGCCTCGCCTAACTATAAGGAAACGTGAAGTAGTTTATCGTCGGGACTGAGAGTTTTTCTCAACAATTCAGCAGGTATTTCTGCCAGTATTAATCGCGTTTTGCTAGTTATCAGGTAACAATCATTTACTTTTTCGGGGTGTTTTCTGATAAATAAATGAGTCTCAAAACTTCAGTTTTCACCTAGACCTGTCAGATGAATTTTGGAGAAAAAAGAAGGCAAGACAAGTCATTACAGCCAGGAGTGAGCAGTGGATGGAAACCTATTCCACATGATTATACCTTCAAAGAGACATTACACGACGTTATTTTTTCTAAAATCAAAAACAATGAATAAATCAGTTTGTACATCTTTTTTGAACTGCCTGAAAAGTAACTGAATTTTAATCAAAATCAACATTTGGTATATTATTTAATGTATCATGAAATGGATAGTAGTAATGAATACAAATAATGAGTGATCTATTTTATAGCATTTCACACTTCAAATGATTCAAAATTTATTAACAAATATTTTCTATTTGTTTGAACAACTTGGCTATGAAATTATAAAGTTTATACTTTTTGTACCTCAATACTCAGAAAAAATAACACAGGGAGAGAACTTGGCTGAATTTTCGATAATCATCAGTCATGAAGAATGCAAAGATTGCTGAAGGGTCTTCATAGAGAACGAACTTTCAGTTATCGTTGATGAAGTCTCAATTATTTAATGAATGATATCTCTATATTGGAGTTCCATGAAAGCCTGCAAGATTTTATGTTGAAGCATTCCAAGCCCAAGCTAATTTTATTATCAATCCTGAATTTCCTATTCCTATGCTTGATCTACAGCGAAATAGTGTGGGTGTTTATACTTTAGTCATCATCTCAGCTTGTTTCTCTTTTGTAATTGAAGCTAAGTTTGGAACTTTGTCAATACAATAATGATGGAAATAATATAATTTCACGAAAAATTCTTCAAATTCATTCGCCTTGAAAAATATATTCAACCATTTTATAGGTTATATTTCAATCTATGATGAATACACAGAAATTTTTAGTAACTTTTTGTAACCAAAAATAAAGCCCCGGCTGGAATTCCATGGCTTGCTCTGATGACAATCATTTTGAAACGAACTATAATTGATGAAACATGGATGGTGAGCCTTGCTTTACGTTCACCAAATATACCGTTGGGGGTTGGTTTCAAGTGTTCAATGTATGACAATAATAGCTCAAAACAAATAGTTTCTTACCTAACTCCTATAAATACATCACCTACTGATAGATCAGTAGTCTTTGAAACTATGAGACAAAGGCAGTGAATTTGTCGAAATATACAGCAAACATCCATTCAAGTGACTTACGACCTTGCAAAAGCAAAAATTGCCTTACAAATTCAATCTACCGAAAAACCAAAATTTAATAATTTGTTTATACACTTAGGGCCTTTCCATATTATGATGGCTTATTTTAAAGCAGGAGAAAAAATTATAATTGATTTCGGCTTATCCAATATTATGGTACACAGTACTTTGCTAGCATCAGGCTCAGTGAATGGATTTTTGGAAGGATAGCACTTCAAGAGACTTCATCCTTTGATGGCATTGGGATTGCAAATATTACATTTCAGGTCATTCTTAGAACTTAAAAATACTGCGATCACAGATCAAATGCTAGAGGAAATTAAACGGCTGCAAACTTCACCAATATCATCATTTAAAATTGAAAATGAAGGGCTCGTAGAATTAATTAATGAATATAATATTTACCAACAACAAATACTCCACGGTGAGTTCGGAAAAACACCGCAGTTTCATGTGATCTACATTAATCTTATACATAATTATTTAACTTTATCAAGAAGTATTCGTTCAGGAGATTTTGAATTATTTAAATATGTGTTACCAGAAATAACGAACTCATTTTTCATATATGCAATCAACAAAATCATGCTCGATGGTAGGGCCATTCCTAGAATATATGCCGCCCGCGTCAAGTTAAGATTTTGCCGTCTTTTTTAACTATGTGCGAAGAGGTACCGGGCTGGCTACCGCCTGCGTGCGGGGCAGTTAAATACTACTCTAATTTGCTTAACGTCAACGAAACTCATCCTGATTTGTTAGAGCAATTTGAACAAGGTTCTTTCGGTATTCAAAGAACCAATAACCCTTTTTCAAAGCAGCCAATTGACTTAGTATTGGAACAGACCATCAATGCGGATGCTGAAAGAGACTCACAGGTATTTCATTTTCGATAAAAAATATTTTTCTCTATTTCAGTATCGTAATGAGTTCATTACAGTACTAAAAGTAGTGCTGTAATGAAACTCATTACAGCATTGTTTTCAGTTATATTTTTCGTTTTGTGGTTGTCAGTACTGACCTCCAATCCACTCAATTTTCGAATCAAATCAATTTAAATTCCGCAATCTGTCAAATTTCGTTAGTGACACCAACTGCCAAGATACAATACAAAAGTCACTAATCTGAATTTTTATTTGAATTTCGAAAGTTTTCCACCAAACTTTACTGAAATAGAGAAAATATCGTCTAATACTCGTTGCAGAAGGCAATTCCAACACTCATGCTTTCGAAAACTCGCTCCTTCGTCGCTCGTTTTCGAATTTCACATTCGTGTTGGAATAGGAGCTCATTCTGCAACTTGTTTTAGAATTGTAATACAAATACATTTAACCTTGAATTCTTTATTATTCTTTATTATTCTTTATAAATTGAAATTAAAACTTTTTTTACCATTATATAATTTACATTTGATGGTTTAGGTATATTACAATTTGCTAATTCAATTTCTCCATGACAACGATAGGCTCGAAGTCACGATTTAAGGTTATCCATAATCAGTAATATATATAAAGAGTTAGATTTACTAAAAGAACAAAATGTTGCAGCTGACCTCAATAATCACAATATTAAAAATATTAAGAACCAATTGCAAACATTTATTGACACTTTTGATATTTTTATTAACGCATTTGACGTTGGAGTACCAAAGGAGTTGTTAATGAATATCTCATCGGGTAAAGCCGCATCATAGCCAGTTGAACAATTTCTTCTTAATATTGAATAGATGTCATTCATAAAAAGTCAAAGCGAAGATCAAAAAGTACTTTGGTTGTCGGAAATTGCTCAGGTGACTCTACGGTGGAAGGCATCGAAAAATTGAAATTCCTACATGTTTCAAACCTTAAACCGGATACGACGGCTGAAAGTCTACTTAAATTTCTGAATAAAAATTTTTCAAATCAAGTCAAATGTGAATTACTTAAATCACGATTTCCAGAAAGTTATTCTTCTTTTAAAGTTACTATTCCAGCTAGCGAATACGAAAAAGCCCTAGTATCCACAAATTGGCCCAATCGTGCAAATATTCGTCATTTTTTCCATCGGAGACCGATGAATCAGAGGCAGGAATAACAGTTGCATTGAAAATATTGCAAATAAACATTCAGTGTCTATCAAATAAGCTTAACAGTCTTCAGGTGTTTTTGGCGACTGAGAAGCCTGATATTGTCAGCATTGTGGAACATTGGTGCAATGAAGATACCATAAACTTAATGGTTATTCCAGGGTATGTACAAACTTCGTATTTTTGTCGTGTGTCAAACAAGAACGGGGGCTGTGTTATTTATGTGAAAAGTGGATTACAAGCCTCTGACCTTAACTTTTCCCGATTATCCATGGAAATGAATTGTGAAGTGTGTGGGGTGAAGTTTATCGCTGGTGACCTCAAAATGGGAATTCTAAGTGTCTACAGACCACCTTCAGGTGATCTCAGTTTATTTTTAAATAGGATAACTTATGTTGTACAACAATGTTTAGAGAAATGTAAAATTTTGTTCATATGTGGGGACCTGAACATTGATTTTGTTAAAATGAGTTCTAGGCCGAAATGCCTTTTTCAGGATTTTCTGGATTGTTTTGATTTGTACATAACATCGCTTGAACCAACAAGAGTATTTACTGATAGTAAAGGGAAAACATCTAGTTCAATCTTGGACTATATTTTGAGTAATGCAGAAAAAAATTCTTGTAAAACCACTGTTTATGAAGCAAATCTTGCTGATCACAAAGTTTTATCGCTTGAGTATTCTACTACTATTCCTTTCAAAACCGTAGTTAATAACAAGACACAGTTTCATAGGCATATTACTCCATATAATCTCAATAATGTTAATATTCGTATTCAAAACACCAGCTTTATGGAAATATACTCAGATTGTGATATAAATATAAATTTTGACTTTTTTCTTGAAACTGTCAAGTCAATTTTTGAAGAATGTTGTCCATTGAAGCGCACTACTAGTAGTAATATCTCAAAGAGCTGGATAACTCCAGAAATTAGACGTTTCAGCATTTATTTAAAAAATCTTCATTGGATGCATTCTAGGTTGAAGTCGCAGCAGTCATTACTTATCTACAAATCTGCGAAAATTTATTATAATCACCTTCTTGACGGCACTAAGAGGCGATACTATGAAAACCTAGTCGAAAATTCTCACCAGAAAAATAAGACAGTCTGGGACTTGGTGAATGTTGAAATTGGCAAATCACGTAATTCTCATGAAAGAATATCTTTGAATGTGAATGGAAACCTATGTATGGAGTCGGGTCAGGTGGCTACAGCTTTTGGGAATTATTTTTCTACTGTAACCCACAACAAACTCCTTGAGTTTTATGGGAAAGTGCTCTCACAATCATGCACAGGTTCGAAAATACTGAGCGTGAATTTCTTTTTCTATCCAGTCACGAAAGATGAAGTTGTAAATGTTATCAAAGCACTCAAAAACAAAAAGTCTACTGGTGTTGACTCCATTTCAGTAAAGGTTCTCAAATACATTGCCGATTCTATTGCTGGTCATTTAGCTCATTTGATAAATTCATCTGTTTCCTCTGGAAAATTTCCAGATATTTTGAAAAAGTCAATTATTATCCCTGTATTAAAAAAAAACGATCCGTACAACATCGCTAATTATAGACCCATATCGATTTTGAGTAATTTTTCGAAAATCTTTGAACGGGTAGTTTTCAATAGAATGTATGAATTCTTGAATAGATTCAACATTATAACAGAATCCCAACATGGATTCAGGCCTCGTCGGTCGACACAAAGTGCGGCGTTTCAGTTTGTTGAGGGTGTCTACAAGAGTTTGGATGACGGTCTCTGCGCTGCTGGAATTTTCTTTGATCTGTCACGAGCATTTGATTGCTTAGATTTCCGTTTTATGTTGAGTAAGTTTTATAATGTTGGGTTCAGAGGCATATTTTTGGATTGGCTTGAAAATTATCTAAGCCGTCGCGTTTTTTCGGTGAAGGTAGGAAACACATATTCTGACGAGTATGGTGTTGATATGGGAGTTCCTCAGGGCTCGGTGCTGGGACCCCTACTCTTTTTACTATTTATAAATGATTTACCGGACCATGTCATTGGGGCATCGATTGTTCTTTTCGCAGACGATAGCTCATTACTTGTTACAGCACGGAGCTCTGAGGAACTCAGGTTATTGGTTGCGTCGGTTTTCCGGATGTTTACTGACTGGTGCCGAACGAATGCGTTGATGGTGAACATGGACAAGACTGATCTAATATATTTCTCACTGAATAAAATGAATCGGGATCACTTGATGATATCCCATCATAACGTTTCTATAATGCCAAAGGAATTCACGAAATTTTTAGGAATATATATGGATGAGGGTCTGCGCTGGGGCCAACATATTGACATTGTGTGTAAAAAATTGAATAAGTCTTATTTTGCAATATCTAAAGTGAAAAAATTATTTCCCTTAAAATGTCTCATAAATGTTTACTATAGTCTTTGCTACCCTCATTTGTCCTATAATATATTGGTATGGGGTAGTTCATCTGAAATAAATAGAGCTTTCATCTGCCAGAAAAGAATAATTAGGCTAATGTTCAGTTTACATCCACAATCTTCTTGTAAACCTTTCTTCATTGCGAATGGGATCATGACACTAGCTTGTGTGTATATATATAGATGTCTAATTTATGTTAAGGAAAATGAGAGTGATATGATAAGATTATCTAGTCACCATCACTACTCCACAAGAAATAATCATACTCTAATGATTCCAAATCATAGAACATCTAGATTTGAACGTTCACCATCTTATCAAAGTGTAAGATTTTTCAATCATTTGCCAACTTCCATTAAAGTATTAAACTTAACGAAATTCAGGAAAAGCATAAAAGATATACTGCTTAGCAGAAGTTATTATTCTGTCTCAGAATATTTGAGTGATGATTCATTGAAATCATGTGGAGGGTGACATTTGGTATGAATTAGTTATTCGAGATTGATTATGTATATTGACTTGTCCTATACTTACTTTGTACAGTCTAAAAGGATCAATAAACTTTATTATTATTATTATTATTATTGAAAAAATTGGAGAAATACAACGTAAATTGTTCATCGATGAATGTGAAGCAGATATAAATAGATTTTAAAATAGCATAAAAAACACCTTTACTCAATTTTTCTCGAGATCATTCGAAGAAGCAAAAAACAAAAGTTGCTGGTAAATTTCAAGAAGTGCGGGTTCAGAGAGAATTTTCTGGACGTATGTTTGGCATATCTTTGGATCATAAAATCAACATAACAAAAACTTTATCTTACCCTATAACGCCAGTACCATTATTCATGTGCCATTTTGATGGTTCTATTTGCAAAACCCAAAAATCTGCTTTGATGAAATCAATAGAGAAAGACATTGAACAGAATCCACCTTTACAGATTGATGTATTAATTATTGACGGGTTTTTTCTACTCATCACAAAAAAAAAATTTGCCTAAAACCTCTGGAAATATTTCAAAGAAAATGTTACAAATCGTAATACAATTAAATGCAAGTAGATTTGACGTAATTTTCGATCAGTATTTCACACCTTCTATCAAAAATTATGAGAGATCACTACGACAGGAATGCACATAACTTGATGTTACCATAACCGGACCTGATCAAGTTCGACCTGCTGATTTTGCAAAATAATTAAAAAACACACGCTTTAAAGATGCACTTGTAGAATTTTTTATTCTACACTGGACAACTGATGAGATGATGCCATTTATTAGCAGTAAACAGATCAATATTAAATTCAAGCAATGCCATTCTTTTATTGTCAATAATAATAAGATTGAGGCTACTATTGATCAAGAATTATCGTGTCCACAGCACGAAGAAGCTGAAACGAAAATAATTTATCATTTGTGTAACATTAATTAAATACTCGTTCACTGATTGCCCATTTTGAGAGTGTGAGGCAACTATTACATAGATATAATGTGTCTGTAGGAAACTTGGCACAATGGGGCCATATCAGCTGAAAATGTCGCGATGGACGGTTATTGTTTCTTCCGAAAAGATGTAAGTGATGGGCCCAGGGGGGTAGATTGATGGTTTATATTAGAAATAACTTGAAGATTTCTATATCGGAGATTGCTGTTGAGAAACAATGCGATTTTGAATATATGTTCCTTAAGCTTAATTTCAGCAGTAAGTCTTGCATTTTGGGACTAATATATCGGCCCCCCAATCGTGCAGTGAATACTTGTATTGAGCAAATGGATGATATACTGTCACAATTGTTCCTGTCTTCCGATTACTTCATGCTGATGGGGGATGTGAATGTAGATATGCTTGATATAACTAATCCCTTGAATTCTTGTTGTTATAATTACGGTTTGACTCAGGTGATAGCTGACCCAACAAGTAATTCGCGATTTTCTGAAAGTCTCCTTGATCCTATTTTCAGTTTTTCTGAAAAAAAAATAGATGATGGAACTGTTGATGTTCATTTTTCTGATCACAGATTAGTTTATGTTACTGTGAATCTCAAGGTACCACAGTTCAGGCAGAGATTTGTGACTGTTCGTAATTTCAAAAATTTCAATCATAGCGAGTTCCTAAATGATCTGCTGAATTTGCCATGGCAGGACTTATATAGAGCTGAGACAATTGACAAAAAAGTGAATCTATTCGAATGAAAAATACAGTCTATATTCAATTTACATGCACCTTTTCGTACTTACAGAGTGAGTAAGCCACGGGCGCCTTGGCTGACCGATGATCTTAAGATTATGATGAGGAAGAGGGATAAGGCATTCAGTAATTACAGGATGTCCAGGAGTGAGGAGAATAAGTTGAAATACAAGGAACTTAGAAAAAGAGTTTTTTATCGTGTCAGAGTGAAGAAAAAGGAATATACGACTCGAATGTTTACCTTGGGTGCTGAGGAGGGTTGGAGAACGTTGAGTCATTTGGGTGTGGTAGGTCCGAAACGAAGAGAGTTTCCGAATATCATAGCGAGTGAAAACGAAATGAACCAGTTTTTTTCGAAATTGCCGAATTCACATCATGACTGTCAGGATGTTAATTGCTATAAGAGAATATCACGTTTTTGTGATAATCGGTTTGAGTTCCTACTTGCATCCGTGGAAGAGATTGAGTCGATTTTTCATTCCATCAAGTCTGGGGCATGTCGGCGTGACTGTATATCCCCACAAATGTTGTCGTTTTGTTTTCCTCATTTGCTACCTCAGGTATGTCATATCATAAATTCTTGTTTGGAATCCGGTGTCTTTCCTGATTCTTGGAAGGAGGCTGTTGTTCAACCTATCCCTGAGGTGGAGCATCCCACCTCCAGTGCAGATTTCCGCCCAATCAGTTTACTTCCAGTTTTGTCCAAAATTCTGGAAAAGATCATTCACAAACATTTAACTGATTATCTAAATGTAAATGTTATATTGCCACGTTGCCAATCTAGCTTCAGGAGGAATCATAGTGTTGTAACTGCCCTTCTAAAGGTCACCGATGATATTCTGGGAGCCATTGATAAAGGCCAAATAACAGCTCTGATGCTTCTTGATCTTTCTAAGGCATTCGACACTGTCGATCATGATGTTTTGCTGGCTAAGCTGCAGCATGTTGGATTGTCGGATGTTCCGTTGGCATTTTTCAACTCGTACCTTAAGGGAAGAAAGCAGCGTGTAATGTGCAATGGGAAATTATCTGGAAGCCTTCCGCTAACAACAGGCGTGCGGCAGGGATCAGTTCTTGGACCCCTGCTGTTTTTAGTTTACATTTTAGATTTATTCCAAGTTGTGAAATTTTGTTCCATCCATGGTTACGCTGATGATATTCAGTTGTATTGCAGCTTTGAAATGTCACCGTTCTAAGCTTCGGGATTGATAACATATTTCTAGATCTTACTTGAACACCATGCACGTTCGATCCATGAGAAATTTTTTCACGCAGATATTCAGGAGAATTTGTTCGGATCACGTTATGGGTCAGAGCAAACATATGCATCTCCCAAACCCTTGACATAAGCAACCACTTCAACGTCTTCAAGTGTTGAGAAACCGAATCGAACTTTCTGATACCAAGAACATACCTACAGCATATTCGCTTGACCTGTTGGATCCGTCTTTCTGTTACTTTGTCCATACAAGGCCGGTAAACAACATTGCCATGTTGAAAAACCGAGAGAACGACTGACTCGCACAAAATCTTTCGAAGATGAAAATTTGACGGTTTGAGTACAGCACTCTAAGCCTGGAGTAAGATCTTCTCAACAACAATGCAACATGATCCGTGAAACGTAGGTTGCGATTCATCAACAATCCCAGGTTACGCACCAAATTAGCATAAGAGATGGGCTCACCATTAACTATGGGATGAAAGTCATTCCGCAAGACTTCAGAACACTTGTGTATTACCAAATAATGTAAAGGTTGATTTTGCAGAATTCATGTTTAAATTATGCCCAGCTGCGAACTGATATATGTATTCCAAATCACTATTCAGGGAGTTTTTAGCCCCTTCGAAATCTTTAGTATTGAAGCTGCAATACAACTGAATATCATCAGCGTAACCATGGATGGAACAAAATTTCATAACTTTGAATAAATCTAAAATGTAAACTAAAAACGGCAGGGGTCCAAGAACTGATCCCTGCCGCACGCCTGTTGTTAGCGGAATGATTCCAGATAATTTCCCATTGCACATTACACGCTGCTTTCTCCCTTAAGGTACGAGTTGAAAAATGCCAACGGAACATCCGACAATCCAACATGCTGCAGCTTAGCCAGCAAAACATCATGATCGACAGTGTCGAATGCCTTAGAAAGATCAAGAAGCACCAGAGCTGTTATTTGGCCTTTATCAATGGCTCCCATAATATCATCGGTGACCTTTAGAAGGGCAGTTACAACACTATGATTCCTCCTGAAGCTAGATTGGCAACGTGGCAATATAACATTTACATTTAGATAAATGTTTGTGAATGATCTTTTCCAGAATTTTGGAAAAAACTGGATAGGTTGAACAACAGCCTCCTTCCAAGAATCAGGAAAGACACCGGATTCCAAACAAGAATTTATGATATGACAGACCTGAGGTAGCAAATGAGGAAAACAAAACGACAACATTTGTGGGGATATACAGTCACGCCGACATGCCCCAGACTTGATGGAATGAAAAATCGACTCAATCTCTTCCACGGATCCAAGTGGGAACTCAAACCGATTATCACAAAAACGTGATATTCTCTTATAGCAATTAACATCCTGACAGTCATGATGTGAATTCGGCAATTTCGAAAAAAACTGGTTCATTTCGTTTTCACTCGCTATGATATTCGGAATCTCCCTTTGTTTCGGACCTACCACACCCAAATGACTCAACGTTCTCCAACCCTCCTCAGCACCCAAGGTAAATATTCGAGTCGTATATTCCTTTTTCTTCACTCTGACACGATAAAAAACTCTATTTCTAAGTTCCTTGTATTTCAACTTATTCTCCTCACTCCTGGACATCCTGTAATTACTGAATGCCTTATCCCTCTTCCTCATCATAATCTTAAGATCATCGGTCAGCCAAGGCGCCCGTGGCTTACTCACTCTGTGAGTACGAAAAGGTGCATGTAAATTGAATATAGACTGTATTTTTCGTTCGAATAGATTCACTTTTTTGTCAATTGTCTCAGCTCTATATAAGTCCTGCCATGGCAAATTCAGCAGATCATTTAGGAACTCGCTATGATTGAAATTTTTGAAATTACGAACAGTCACAAATCTCTGCCTGAACTGTGGTACCTTGAGATTCACAGTAACATAAACTAATCTGTGATCAGAAAAATGAACATCAACAGTTCCATCATTTATTTTTTTTTCAGAAAAACTCATGAAAATAGGATCAAGGAGACTTTCAGAAAATCGCGAAATACTTGTTGGGTCAGCTATCACCTGAGTCAAACCGTAATTATAACAACAAGAATTCAAGGGATTAGTTATATCAAGCATATCTACATTCACATCCCCTATCAGCATGAAGTAATCGGAAGACAGGAACAATTGTGACAGTATATCATCCATTTGCTCAATACAAGTATTCACTGCACGATTGGGGGGCCGATAAATTAGTCCCAAGATGCAAGACTTACTGCTGAAATTAAGCTTAAGGAACATATATTCAAAATCGCATTGTTTCTCAACAGCAATCTCCGATATAGAAATCTTCAAGTTATTTCTAATATAAACCATCAATCTACCCCCCTGGGTCCATCACTTACATCTTTTCGGAAGAAACAATAACCGTCCATCGCGACATTTTCAGCTGATATGGCCCCATTGAGCCAAGTTTCCTACAGACACCTTATATCTATACACTCACTATGTAATAGTTGCCTCACACTCTCAAAATGGGCAATTAGTGAACGAGTATTTAATTAATGTTACACAAATGATAAATTATTTTCGTTTCAGCTTCTTCGTGCTGTGGACACGATAATTCTTGATCAATAGTAGCCTCAATCTTATTATTATTGACAATAAAAGAATGGCATTGCTTGAATTTAATATTGATTTGTTTACTGCTAATAAATGGCATCATCTCATCAGTTGTCCAGTGTAGAATAAAAAATTCTACAAGTGCATGTTTAAAGCGTGTGTTTTTTAATTATTTTGCAAAATCAGCAGGTCGAGTTTGATCAGGTCCGGTTATGGTAACATCAAGTTATGTGAATTCCTGTCGTAGTGATCTCTCATAATTTTTGATAGAAGAATGTGCAGACAGTTCACAATCAACATCCCAAAAAATTAAATGTGTGGTTGGGCAGAATTGGTCATCAAATTATTGGACTTTTTCTATAGAAGGAAATTTGACTAGTTACTCTTATCTAAAGTTACTACGGAATCGAATATTTGTCTTCTTGATGTGAATGGTCGACAAGTAACTAACAATATTTGGCGACAACAAGATGTTGTGCCTCCTCATTATGGAATTGGAGTGAGGAGGTATCTTGATGGCATATTTCCTGAGAAATAGATTGGTAGGAAATAATCAGTTGAATGGCCACCCCGATATCCAAATTTGAACCCTCCCGATTATTATCTGTGCGGCCATTTGAAGCGTACCGTTTACCAAAATCGGCCAGATAATATGGAAGACCTGCGACTTAAAATTCAGAAAGAAGTCGGAAGAATACCTGTTGCTGCATTGAATAATTCATCTAGGAGTTTCGAAGGACGGCTTCCACATTGTCAAGCAGTCAGCCGTGCTCAATTCGAACATTTAATACATTAAAATTATTTTTTATCCTTAAATAGGAAACTTGTCGATGTCGAAAAGCGAGTAACCATACCCAATTGATTATTTTCTAATGTTTTAATAAGAAAAATCGGCAAAACCAATTTTCTTTTCATGTGCATCGTTGACTAAGGATTCGAATTACCTGTCATTTGACGTATCACAATCCATATATTTAGCATATATTAAGTAGAGAGGTGCAGGATGTAGAGGGTGGGAAATATAAAATTCAAAAAAGCATATGATAAATTGCATACAACAATTATTAGTTACTTTATTTTTTTGGCATGCCGTCTACCCAGCTTCGGCTGTTTGGAGCAGTAAGTACTGATAATTTCCAGTATGAAATGGAAAATATATATATACGGGGTTATTTTTTAAATTATTTTATTAGAACTTTTGGTTATTAAAAATTTTATAGCCGATTTTAAAAATATTTTGCACAGTGAATTTATAGGACTTCCTGATACTACAGTCTCAATTACAGCTCTGGGAAGGCAGTAATTTTCGAGAAAAAAATAAATGAAACTCATAAATATACTCCATTTACCTCGGATACGGCTCTGATATTTATTTATTTATTTATTTATTTAGAGAATTTGGGATACAAACAGGTGTACAACCCAGAAACAGTATCCACAATAAACAACAAAAAAACAAAGTTTTCTCTCAAACAAAAAAAGGTCTACAAACTAACTTATATTAAACTTATAGTATAATATACACATATATAATAATAATTTGTTAGTATAACAATGGTTTAATAAGCACCGAGGTATGCATCCTTTAGGGTTATTTTAATTTTTTGTGGAGGGAGGTGAAATATATCAACTATGAGTTGCGTCTCATTAGCGGAACGTAGCATTCTAAGAAGTGGACAGTTTTGAGTGTAATTTTTATGCTTGAATTCCAGATTGAATAACTCATGATGCCTCAGGTTGAATGACGGGATGTTGATTGTGATTCTTTCAAGAATATCAGCGGCCTGCAGATCCCCACGCAAAACCTTCGACAAGAATATGACTTCGTTAATTTTACGTCTGTCTTCAAGAGATATTAATTTAAATTCTTTTCTTAAGAGAGGATAGCGGTCAACATTATGTTGCAAAGACAGGTCATATCTGAAGGAAATGCGTTTCAGAAATCTGTTCTGGACTCTTTCGAGGCGTGAGATATAAATTTTGTACTGGGGGTTCCAGATTACAGAGGCAAAGTTTAAACGGCTGAACACGAAAGCGTAGTAGACATGTACTAGGGGTTGGGTGTTTTTAAAGGATTTGCATTGCCTAAAAATATATCCGAGCATTTTATTAGCCGAACCGACTATGTTCTCAATATGGTAGCAAAACAGCAGTTTTGAATCGAAGGTAACACCTAAATCCTTTTTTTTACAAACTCGGGTCAGCACGGAGTTTCCTATTTTATAATTGTAGGAAATTGGTATTTTATTTCTAGTGAATGAGATGGCGTGGCATTTTTTTATATTCAGAAAGAGATAATTAGATGAACAGAATTCTGTGAAAGAATCTAACTCTGTCTGAATAGTTTTGCAGTCGGCTAGGTTTCTCACGCGAAAGAATATTTTCAGATCATCTGCGTACATGAGGAAACGACAGAATTTGAACACTGAATGTATACTATTAACGTAAATCAGAAAGAAGAGCGGACCCAAGTGCGAACCCTGGGGAACGCCAGATGTGCAGTCGACTTCTTGTGAAATAAAGTCCCCATCAATTGAAACATATTGACTTCTTCCAAGTAGGTATGATTTTGTCCAGTTTAATAGCGAGCCGCCGATTCCAATATCATCTAATCTCCTAACTAATATATCATGGTTAATCTTATCGAAGCATTTCGTAAAGTCGGTATAGATTACATCAACTTGAATTTTCTCATCCATATTTTCATAAGTATATTCGAGGAAATTAATTAAGTTGGTCTCTATAGACCTTCCCTTCAGAAAACCGTGCTGTTCCGGTATGATCTAATTTTTCACAAGTGATACAATATAATTATATATTAGGGATTCGAATAACTTAGCAAATATACACAATTTGCTTATTGGACGGTAATTCTCAACGCGAGTCTTGTCCCCATCTTTGTGTATCGGTATTACCATGGCACGTTTCCAGATGTTAGGGAAGTAGCCATATTCTAAGGATTTATTAAAAATTATTTCAAGAGGTATATTGAGGGAGGTGCAATTCTGCACAAATTGAGAGGGAATACCATCTGGACCCGATCCCTTACGCCGGTCGAGTGATCGTATGGATTTTTCTATTTCCTCAGCTGTCAAAATGATTGAAGTTAAAGAGGGTAAATGACTTTCTTCAGAATTGTTCGAAAATGACGTGTCCCTCGTCGATTTTTCAAAGGTGTTCTGGAAAAAACTCGCAAACAAATTGCACACCTCTACCCCGCCATTAGCAACCCGATCACCCAATGTCATAACCGAAGGAAATTTGCTAGTTCTGGATTTGTTTTTTATTGAAGTCATGTTAAATATTAACTTTGGGTTTTGTGAAGCTTGATCTTCGAGGTAGACAATGTATTTGGAATAATCGTCTTTGATCTGAGTTTTCGATAGGGCACGTAGAGATCTGTAGCGGTGGAGGTCGCTGGTATTTTTATAAATTTTCCATTTTTTATGGACACGGCTTTTTAGTTTGATAAGTTTGATAGTTTTATTGGAATAAAATGTTGGAAACTTTCCGTTGACTGTTTTTCTTGGAACATAGTTATCAATAGCTTTGTTAACGATATTATACATAATCTCTACATCTTCATTGACATCACGGCTTATCAGTAGGGTCGACCACGGAACAGAAGAAAGGTGCTGATTAATTGCGTCATAGTTAGCTTTTTTATAATTTCTCAGTAGGCGATTTTGTATTTCAAATAGAAGTTCGACACAAGGATGATAATTTTCTTCTGGCACCAGAGGGTGATCACTCCTGTCTTATATAGCCGTATATATAGTCTATATAGTTTAGTTTAACAAGGTTAGGTTATGTTAGGTTAGGTTAGGTTCATTTTCCATACCAAGAGTTGAAAAAAAAATTTTTTTAAATAAAAAAAAAATTGATAAAAAAATCAAACATCGATCCGCATTCAGGTTAGGTTAAGTTAGGTTAGGTTAGGTTCATTTTCCCTCCCTCACTTGGTCAGCACCTTGACGTGGTGTGAGGGCTTGTAGTAGCGGCAATGACCTTTGTACCCCAGCTTCGGGAAGGTACTTGGCGAGCGGCGAAACTAAGACTGACCACTCTTTCCAATTGACAAAAATATTGTAGTTTATCCTCTTCTTCTAGATCAGGATCAATTCAAGTATGGCCGCTAACGAGTCTACACGCGATAGAGAGCTCCTCACTCAAGAGCTCAATAAATTGAATAAAAGAGTGATAATAGATATTTTGGTGAACAAAGTTGTTCCTAGTGACCTTACTAGTGATTTGTTGAGAAATTTTCTGACGAAATTACTATCTTTCGATGGAAATGAAGAAGATGGGAGTGAGAAGCCTGAAATTGAAATTGTAAATTCCGATAAGTTGTATGTTTCAATGAAAAGTGAAATTACTACATTGCAAACATTAGTTCAACACCTAGAATTACGCATTGACGATCAATCCGAAATTATCTCAATGCTGAAATCAAAAGATAATACGACATTTTCTGAAAAAGTTAAAATGACATCGAAAAAGAATTTCACTGAACATCCCAAAGTGAATAACATCGATGATGATGCTTCGGTCGGAAAAGGACAGAAGAGTGCTAATACTTCTAACAGTACACATGATGCAAATGCGATATCGGTGTCGACAGTTCCACTAAAGGTAAACAACAATAAGAATTTTGGTAAACATGGAGTCCGGAAATCTAAAATTGGTGGAGTCGATGCAACCGAGGATGGGTTTATTCAAGTAAAAAGAAAGAAGAGAAAAGGTAGGATTGGAACTGCGGATGTCGGCTCGTCCATAGATACAGATGCATATTTTGAAGGAAGTGCAGATCCCAAAACAAAAAAAGTATGGGTGTTTTTGAAGAAAGTGAAGGACGAAGCTTCGCCGGATAAAATACAGAGGTATTTAACGACTGTTTTGAATACCAAACTGGAGAATGTATATGTCAAAAAGGTCGACACATACTATAAGACTGTTGATAACAATTGTTTCTTGGTTGGTGTTGATCCTGAATATAAACAAAAAATTTATAATGACGACTCATTATGGCCCAAAGTTGTCATTTATCAGCGTTTTAATTTTGTTGAAGGGCAAAAATTCCTTAATAATCAAAAGTATGGAGTTAAACATAATTCTCCTCAACAACAGATTCCAAAGCCGTCTTCTTCTTTTTTAGAAATACCCAATGTTTAACATCTTCTGATAATAGACTTATTGTTTCACATCAGAATATACAGTGCATTTCGAACAATTTTTTAGAATTGGAAATAACTTTCGATTATTCTGATTTAATCTTAATCACTGAACATTGGTTGAACGAATATGAATTGGTGTGCTTCAAGTTGAAAAACTTCACATTATGTTCTTATTTTTGTCGTGCTAATTCAATTCATGGTGGTACAGCCATTTATATAAATGATAGGCTTTCAATTAAGTACAGTTCAATTAATGTTCTCGAATTCTGTAAAGAGGGCATTCTTGAGTGTTCTGCTGTAATTGTGAAAGATTACGATTTTTTAATAATTGTTATTTATCGCCCCCCTAGTGGCGACTTTAATGAATTTTTATTGTTACTTAATGGATTACTTGAATTTGCATCTTCGTTCCGAGCTGAAATTATTATTGGTGGGGATTTTAATGTTGATTTTTTGGTGAAAAGTTATAGACTCAACCTTCTCAGTGATTTGCTTGGGTGTTATGAGGTGAAAAGTACAATTGCTGTTCCAACTAGAGTAGCTCAAACTTCCAGCGCTTGCCTGGACAACTTTCTGGTATCCTTTGAAGTAGATTATGAAGTTGATGTTAGGGATTTCTACTTGTCGGACCATTATTCTCAAATATTGAAATTGAAGGTTGATCGCGTAGATGTAAAAAGCGATAGACGTTTCTGTATCAGAGACATTAATGATGATAATGTTCGAATTTTTAAGGGTTTTCTTGAGCATGAATCATGGGTCGAGGTATATGCTGAAGCGGAAGCTAATATTGCCTTTGAAGTTTTTTTAAATATACTGCTTTACTATGCTGATTTATCATTTCCAATTAGGCACATAAAAATTAACCGAACAAGGAAATTTAGATTATCTGAAGAATTAGTTGAATTGAAAAAAAAGGTAAACCTTTACACTGATCTGGCAAGACATGATTGTAAATACATAAGCTCTCGAAAAGTTTTCACTGAAATGTATAGAGAATTACTCAGGGATTCAAGAAGGGTAGAAATTGAAAATAAAATCTTTTCCTCTGCCAATAAGACCAAAGCAATGTGGCAGATAATCAATGACATAAAAAAAACCGATAAACACACTCATATTGAGATGTTTGACTCAAGTGGGAATGTTCTTTCTGAACAATGTATGGTTAATAATTAATAATAATAATAATAACCTTTATTCACCAAAAATCAACAGTATACATAATATTGAAGTTGGGAAACGTCATATACAAAATGAATCAAACCTTATCCGGGAAAAACATAAATTCGTTTATAGTATATGGTTCCCGTTGTAGCAGAAGCTTGTGGATCGCTCCTCGGAAAGATTCGTAATCTTTTATGATTTTTATATTCGTCGGTAAAGAATTATATAATCTTATACACATGTATGTGCTAGATTTCTCGGTTGATGATAAGTGATGTTTAGGATAAATAAAGAAATCGTTTCTTGTGAAATAAGACCCTGTTTTCTTAAATTTTAGGAAAAATTCAGGATGTTTGAATACAAACTGTAAACATTTAAATATGTAGAGTGCTGGTAGCGTCAAGATATTATTTTTCTTAAAAACCCCTCGACAACTTTCACGAAATTTCAGATTGTATATGCATCTCAAAGCCAATTTTTGAAGTTTAAAAACCGAAATCGCCTGGCTACTATTACCCCAGATCACTAGACCATACGCCATAAGCGCCTGGAAGTTGGAAAAATAAATAAGATTTAGGAATTCAGTACCCAGTTCAGATCTTAGAACTCTCAGAGTGTAGATAACTTGATTCAGCTTCTTACACAGTTGTTTTATATGCTCATTCCAATCAAGATATTGGTCCACAATTACTCCCAAGAACTTCGTGGAAGGTTTTAAATTAACTTCTTCATCAAAGAATAAGACACTCTCACCGAAGTCAATATTCCGTAATTTATGAGTGAACAGGACAAATTCAGTCTTTTTCGCATTCAATGTCAAGTTGTGTGACAAGCACCAGTTATTAATTGCTTGTGCCATTGTATTCAATTGAGTAGTGATTCCATTCTGATCTCCAGCACGAATGAGAATATTCGTATCATCTGCATAGTTTATAAATGAATCACTATTGTTTGGTAGGATGTTAGGTAAGTCATTGACATATATCAAAAACAGCAGTGGTCCGAGGTGACTACCTTGAGGAACCCCCTCAAAAATTTTCGATTCCGACGATATGTGTTCTCTACCATCGATTGTCATCGATACATACTGAGTACGGTTGCTCATGTAACTCCTCAGTAGCTCTAGTTGTGTTCCCCTCACACCATATGCCTCGAGTTTTCGAAGAAGTAATTCATGGTTGACCGAGTCGAATGCCTTAGAGAAATCAAGGAAGAACCCTAGAAGTAATTCATCCCTCTCAAGCCCACCGGAAATCATCTCGGTCAACCTATACAGTGCTGTTTCCGTGCTTCTACCCCTCACAAACCCATGCTGTTGTTTGCTCAGAATACCAAACTTATTAAAGAAACTAGTGAGTCGATTACAAAAGATCTTTTCGAATATTTTGGCGAAATTGTTTAACAGACTTATAGGTCTATAATTTGACATCTCAGTTGGATCATTTTTCTTATATACAGGCTTTATTGCGGCTATTTTGAGTGATTCTGGTTTTTCAGGGGATTCTGTGACACTTATCTGTTGAGGACATTGTACTTGGTCTTGGTGCAACCTCTCTTGGTATATGGACTACTTGGATGGGGAGGAGTAGTGAAGCATTATCTACTTAAACTGGAGATAACGCAGAAGTGGTTGTTGAAGATAATATACAACAAACCCTATCGTTTCCCGAGTGAACAACTGTTTTCTGAATCTTCCGTTATGAATCTACGGCTCTCCAAGAGGTTACAAACCTATTGGATATAAAAAACTCGTATGTGCATGTCTAATATGAGGGGATCGGGACCTTGGTCGCAGTATTGTTTGATTTCTGGTCGCTGGTGCCGTTATTAATAATGCATAGGTGGAACAAAAAACTATAAAATGAAAAAAAAAGAAGGAAAAAAAATCAAAACAAAAAAGTCACAAGATTAAATGCCTCAGACAAGGTGCCTGCGCACCTTCGAGGTATACTATATTTAGTTTATTGGCTGTTTTAGTTGTTAATTTTGTTAGATTGCATTCAATGTTTGATGTGAATTGTAAATAATTGTAACTCAAAAAAAAATGATATCTTACATCAATAAACTTATAATAATAATAATAATAATAATAATAATAATAATAATTCCATATTTAAAACTATTATTGATAATAAAATGTAATGGTTTTACTATAATATGAATGGTTTTCTTAATAATATCCATTCGGATTCCGTCATTACCGCAGCTTTTTTATTTGCTAATATTGAAACGATCTGTAATATTTCGCTCTCAGTCACTTCAAAAAGAAATAATGATTTCTCGTTACGAACAACGTTCAATGAATTTGGTGGTGATACAGTTGATTGGGAACCTCTGAAGTAGATATTAAAATCCTCCACAACCGACTGAGGAGGACCTTTTATACCAACATTCGTTATTTTTGAATGTTTACCAGTTTTCTCATTAACTATGGCCCAGACTGCTTTCGTTGTATTGCTTGAATTTTTATATTTATTGAAATAATACTCTTGTCTCGATTTTTTAAGGAACAAATCATACTTCTTTTTCAATTTTATATAACAATTTTTGAGAGAGGCATTTTTGCAGGAAATTATATAAGTAATCTCCAGAAGCTCTCGGAGATTAGTCAATTTAGGGTCTCTACAAGGTGTATATCGATTTAGGTTCTTTGTATTATTAACCTTTTTTAAAGGAAAACAAGCCTCATAATATTTCTTATAGATGGACAGGAATGTTTGCCATTGCCCATCTACATTCGCTGGGGGAATAGTGAACAGCACGCAATTTTGCATTAAATCTTCAAATGAAAGTGTGGACTTCAACTTCTCTGAATCTATATCTCGGCTAAACTCTGCTACTTTTTTCATGGCTCCTATTAATGCTATTGAGGTGGTCTTGATGATTCAACGTTTAAAATCATCTAATTCAACTGGTCATGATGAAGTTTCAAATAACTTACTGAAAAAATGCAAATATGAGATCTGCGACATTGTTGCCTACTTGATCAATAAATCTGTTGAAAATGGTGTTTTTCCAGAGACCTTAAAGTTAGCAAAGATTTTACCCGTTTTCAAAAAAGGTGATAAAAATACCTACTCGAATTATAGACCTATTAGCTTACTATGTAGCTTATCAAAACTCTTCGAATTGAATATGAGAGATCAGATAGTAGCGTTTTTTGAGAGACAAAACCTTTTTTCTCCTAGTCAACATGGTTTTCTCAAGGGTAGGAGTACAGAAACTGCCTTATGCGATTTTACTCAAAATATCGTTGATTCCCTCGACGGTAACTTTAAAATGGGTTGTATATTCGTTGACTTTTCTCGTGCTTTTGATTGCGTGAATCATGAACTGTTACTACTCAAGCTGTGCAGATGGGGAATACGTGGTCTTCCACTGGAGCTTTTCAAATCTTACTTGAACAATAGACAGCAATATGTTGTCATCAATAGTACCAAAAGTGAGAAATTGAGTGTTGAGATGGGGGTGCCGCAGGGATCCATTCTTGGTCCAGTGTTGTTTCTGGTCTATATCAACGATTTACTTGAGCTTTTGCACACAACATTCGCTGATATTATGACAGATTGACCGACTTAACTGAAGAGGTTTACTTGTGTATCATGAATTGGACAAAAAAAAACATGTTAGCCTTGAATGTTCAGAAAACAGTTGTTATGAAATTCTATATTAAGAACAGCAACGACGAATTTTCAATTTTCAATAATAATGATGATTTGTATCTTCGCTCAACTAACGCAGTTAGGTTTCTGGGTATCATGGTTGATCATAGATTGCACTGGGATCCACAAGTTGATGATCTCTGTGGACGGCTTAACAAAAGCTGCTATGCACTTAAGTTCATGTCAAACTTTTCCAATATTAATATGCTATTGAGCCTATATTATAGCACCTTTAACTCGCACCTTAGATATGGTATTTTATGTTGGGGAAATTGTACTACTGCTAATAGAGTCTTTATTCTACAGAAGTTTGCAATCAGAATCATAGCGAATCTAAAATATAGGCAATCTTGTAGACAAGCTTTTCATGATCTGGGAATTTTGACCTTAGTTAGTCTTTATATATATGAAGCATGTATTTTTGTTTATAAAAACAAGCGCTCATTTTCTGAAAACAGAGTTGAGCACGTGTATTCAACTCGTTTCAAAACGTCACTATTGCCAGTTCAACACAGAACTACTTTTTATCAAAAAAATTTCACATACATGGGTTGTAAGTTTTTTAATTCTCTTGATATTAACTTACAGAATGCACCTTCTCTATCTGTTTTCAAAACAAGAATGAGACGTTTTTTAGTTGAGAGAACTTTGTATTCATTTGATGAGTTTTTTGCTTTGTAATTCTCTTTTGTTTTGACTTTTTCTGTGTTACTGTTCTTGTAACTTTTCAACTGCAGAAATAAATTTATTATTATTATATTATTATTATTATTATTATAATCTGCTGAATTAGTTCTTAAATCCAAGCCAACCTTCCAACACATCAACAAACTGTCGAAATTCAAGCTTGGTATATTCAACTCATTTTCGGATCCTGACTCATCGGTGCCGCTTACTCTGCATTTAACTTGTCAATGTATCCACCATCTCCATTTCTATAAACATATCTACTTCTTCAACATCTGAAGAACACTTTCAAGCAGAAATATGACTTTAATGTGTGTTTAAGCTGATCTTCGTAATGCTGAGGCTCCCTTGGTTTCTTCCACACTGTAGAGAAGAAGTCATGTCACGGACGCCAAATGCTGAAATTGATATGCCTTCAGTCTTCCTCCTCTGCAGAATGGGGCTACCTTCCAGATAGAGCCGAATTTACTTAATCAATCATCAATCTGAACATCCCCTTCCTAATCCAAGCAAACCCAATGAACGAGAGGCTTCGAGTGATGAGATGTGAGGAAACGGCGTGGTCATCTATGGTCCTATTGGCCCCTCGAGACTTCAGACTCGAGGTAGACCCAAAGTACACCATTGACACCACATGCAAGGGCACACATGTTGGTACCTCATGCAGGCTGCTAGGGCTCTATTGGAAACCTTGAATCTTCGGATGGGATGACCCAAAGAGTACTATTGGCAGTCCGCTAACACCGGCTCCTCGCAAATCTATTCTCGACTAAACCAGGGGGATAACCCCAGACCTCCCTAATGAGGATCTACCTAAAACTCGAGTTCCGTTATCAGAGTGGAAGGGGAAACAAAATACGGAACTGGGGTGACGCATTGTATAGTTCCCCTTTACTACGATAACTATACAATGGGGATCCCTTATAGGCACGATGCTCTCCTATCTACCGGGACAGGAAGCAGCTCAGTCCATGGAATTGCCGTGAGTCCCAGCCAATGGTGTATCCGGCGAACTGTGTTTTTTTTAGTTGGTCGGCCTGGTAAGGCGGTTGATGAGGGGGGCAACCCGCACTACCTACTACGAAGGCTAAACCCGACACTCCCTACAACTACGGGGTTGTAGGCGTCTGAAATTGAATTGATTAATTAATTAATCAATTCATGAGCAGATTTTTTTACACAGTCGAAAAAAAAAATTTCCCCACCTCAAGATCACAAAAAAAAATACAACTGGACAGGAAACTTTATAATTACCGAACTTTTTGAGAAATTGTAATACAAATTCAAGATTCAGTATTTCTGTTTAAGAGTGCATGAACTTGAATTGTGAAATATCTTCAACCAGAATATACTTCCCGTTCTACCGCAAACGAAGGTGAACTTCGTTTTTTTAAATGTAACACCCTGTATATTTCAACATATTTAAATTTCTCATTCAATTCTAAACCAATTTCATTTATGATATACATGACATGACGCGCCGGAAATCATAAATAGTTTTTTAGGTATTAAACTTTTTTGCATAACATCAATATAAAGAAAAACTCTAACATTTTTCAAAATAAGATAAAATACAAAATTCTGATTTTGGCAATCTCTCCCGCCATCCATGGGTGAGACGACGCATTGAATATGAGAGCAATTGCTAATAGGGGTTCAACATAACATGTTCACTCATGGCAATTATTTTCTTCCCACAGGGCATACAATAGTTTTTGAAGGATGTGCACGTGTCATGTAGCGACATACTGCTGTCGAATCGGTATTTTCTTAGCGCTCCAAGCATCCTTCGCATTTAATTTCATCAAAAGTTTCGTCGTTCGTGGGATCGTCTGTAGAAAACGCACTCGTTAAGTCCTCCTCTGTTCATTTCCCCCTTGTACTCTTACGACTAGTGTAAAAAGGAGGCATTCTGGGTGTGAAAATAAGAAAATAATGTGCGTCATCTATCCCGAAATGTCATGCGTCATCTATCCCGAAACGCATGCGTCATCTATCCCAAATCCGAGGGATAGATGACGATATACCTGTTTAGGTTAGAACAAATTCCGACAGGGGACGTTAGATTAGTGAAAATAGCTCTTATAATAACCCAACTTCCAACTGTCTTCCTCATTATGTCGACTTTTAGAGGATTTCTAACAGTGGGATCAAACTAAACACTTAGCAAACTTTTCGGTACTCAACAACTATATATCACCAAATATCTTTTAACTTTATCGCACTTTCAACACGATTTTTCAAGAACGGCAAGAATAAAACGTCTGCATGCACCCATCTTAGGCAAATGGTCCTGAGTGCACCAAAATCGCGAATTATAGGATTGCGTCGTCTCTCCCGCCGCGTCATATCTCCCTGTTTTACCCTAGAACTTATGAGGAAATTTTAAACAGTGTCTGAAATGGGGCTTCAAATGGGGCTTAATAAAACCATGAAATCTCTTTTTTTTAATGGTAACCATATAAATTTGTAATTCCGGTGAAATGCTCGTCAAAAATTTGTTAAAGTGTGCCTAACATTTCACGCCTTTAAAAGTATGGAGGAAAGGGGCCAACATTTTGAAAGTTCATTCGAATAGCTACTATTAAATTGCTGTTTTGGGTAATTCGTTGTTATGAAAATTGATATGACAGTTTTAAACTGAGATTTTTCTTGTTTATTTGATCATCATAAATAAAGGTAATAATGACAGTTCCTACATAGCCTACTAAAAATACGAGCATACAAATGAATTCGACTGAGCGAAACCTGGCTTTGGTGGTGAAATTCGAATTTCATTCAATATCGTCAAAACTACAGATTTTAAAGGCATGAAATGTTCGGCACACTCAAACTAATTTTTGTCGAGCAATCGATCGGAATTATCTCAACAAAACATCCAAAAATGAAATTTTTCTTGTTCAATCATTGTGAATTTTGTGCTGGCATGAAAACCATCGAAAAATCACAAAACTTCATTTTCATTTCCTTCCTGTGCAGATAAAGTAATATCATTTCATATATCTTTCATAGAAACCAACATTTATTTTCAACAACTTTCTTATTTCTCCCTCAATAAACTCTCTTACTAAATTATCTATAGACGGTGGTATAGGGTTTCCCATAGCGATTCCTGCCTTTTGTGAGTACCATTTTCCTTTGAAAGAGAAAAAGGTAGATTATTTACTAATTTCGAATCCGCAACTGAAATTATCGCAAGTATCATTTTTACGAAAAAGTCAAAGTTTGCCACAACGTATCCATTCCATAACTTTATAATTAATCAAACAATTTTTCAATTACAAAATTTTTCACTTTCAACGTTATTCAGAACCCACTAGAATCTATTAGCCTGTGTGCCAAAGATTTCAGATCGGGACATAAAGCTAATATAAATATGCTTCCATTGTGCAATTAAGTAATGCATATTGCTGTTCTATTAAATGGAATAACAGCCAATGATATTCTCCAAATCATAGCCATCCGTATGAAAAAGTGGAACACACCTGGAGTGGAAGTATCAAAACATTATTCCGAATGAAGAATAGCTTGTTGTTCGCGGCAAGATCTGGGTAATTTAGCACACAATTTTCCAACGGGTAGGAAGAAGAAGAAAGATTCGCGGCGCCGGTGCACCACTGAAGAAATACCTGTTCGTTAATTGCTTATATCGATGTTAATTGTACCCCGTGGACCCCTGTTGTGTCGGTATAGTGAACTGCGCGGGCCTTTTATCGATACACAATAATAACTTCTATAAACTCTAATATGGTATATAGCCTCATTTGTGATGGAACAATTGGCCTTTGAAAAATGGACGGTGGGGCGAGGGCAATAATTTTTCCAACGTTTCATTCCGGCGAACATATTCTCACATGCAGCAATTTCTCCATTATATCCAATAACTGGTAGGATGTGGCGAATAGCAGAATGATTTGGAATTTTAGGGCTCTTTCTCATTCTTTTATGGATACGATCATTACGGTATTTTATATAAATGTTAGTATCGTTTGACAACTAATGATTTTCTCCAAAATTGATCACCTGATTACATTATGTTTGAAAGTATTATAAACTAGCTGACCCGGCAGACTTCGTACTGCCTCAATCGATAAAATATAAAAAAAAGATCCCCCTTATGTACATACTTATTTCAATGCAATAAAATTTTTTGTATATTTTGTACTTTTTTGTATTTCACCTAGTATATTTCCTTCTTTAAAAAAACCAATGGTTAGTACCACTTTATTCATCTCTAAGGCGAAACAAAGTTCGCCGGGTCAGCTACCTTATCTAAGTGACAATTGCCACAGATCCCCTACGGTCTTTAGTTTCTAGGATAGGAAATGATTCTAAACACTTCTTGGCCATCATTATACCATAATAGTTTATTATAATGTTACAGTTGCTTTTTTATTTATCGATTGAGG
This sequence comes from Hippodamia convergens, assembly GCA_038502775.1. Lineage (NCBI taxonomy): Eukaryota > Metazoa > Arthropoda > Insecta > Coleoptera > Coccinellidae > Hippodamia > Hippodamia convergens. The sequence continues at coordinate 36,877,913 of CM076610.1, forward strand.
CAGTACGAAGTCTGCCGGGTCAGCTAGTTTCAGAATACATGTCCATGCAATACTGCTGCAACAAATGACGAAATCTCAGCAAATAGTTATCAGTATTTTAACGAACCATTAACGAAATGAATAATAATTCTTGGTGGTTTCTTAACCTGAAATTAAAATAATTCGATTTTGTATTGAGTAGACATTTTGAATTGTAATAAAGGTAATCACCATTCAATGGATTTATCATCTTAATATTGAAGTAATATCCATCATCACCTCTCCAAAACATTAGCGGGTATTGTAGAGAATCCTATGTGTGTTTCATATATTCGTTGCAATGCGTAAGAACAATATCACGCGTATCCAAGTTTTCACCTACAATCACAATTGCCACTTCGTCTATTGTAGGGGAGTTGAATTGGCGTCATGTGCTCCAACAGGTCGTTTATCTGCTCTAATCATAACTTTGTAATCGTCACTCGGCATACGTTCCAAAGCAGTTTTAAACAATCGAACCAATGCATGATGTTCATGAAGTACTTGCTGCAGATCTTGAAGAATTATTCTTCTCACATCTGCATAAATTGATTGACGTTGATCAAGTTGATCATCATATTGTATATATGAAAGTAAATTTGGAAGAATTTATGATGTGCATCTTCAAGTGGTTGTAATGATCTAATTCGATAGTGAATCTGGCCTTGGATCTAAATAGCAGAAAGGAAAAACAAAATAAGCGATTTGAAATCATTAATGTTAATATTATATTTTTACCTTGAATGTTGGATTGAATCCACGTACACGTCCATAAGTTAGAAACATGCCGCCGAGCAGTATGCACGTGTGTGCGTCCTGCAGCGATAATTTCATAGTAAATACCAAGCAGATTAACAAGTTTCCAACCAATTGGCCATAATCCATTTTTTAGATATAATAATAAGAGATATATTGTACGTAAATGAATTTTTTATTTTACAATTCACCCTACATGTTTCGCCTTACTGAGGCATCTTCAGGAGCTCTGAAATTTGGGAATTAGTTCACAAAAGTTATTACAATTCTATACGTACTCGTCCAAATTTTACAGATTTTTGAGCATCATAAAATACAATAGCTGGTTACTTAGATTCTGAAGCAAGCGGTCAAGCTTAACTCTAAATTCCACAATGCAAACTTCTTTTGAAATTCTTTTACCATTCAACTGTCATAAAGGATAAAACATACGAAAATTCACATAACATGACATTACAGTTGACAAGTATGACATATAGCGGGTGTGTTCCGATACAAGTTATAATAAACATTTGAAAATGGGGATATAGTTCAGATGGCATTCAACCTGAGTATTTAAACAGTTGTTTTGATCAGTCTTTAGATTCTTTGCTATCTCGTAAATTTCCATCAAATCTAATTTATTGCCTTTGTCCAAATTGTGTAGGAGAGTGACGTTTTCTTCTCTGTTAAATTCGTGTTGGTTATCTTTAAGGTGTTTTCCGAAAGTACTTTTGTCGTTGCTGTTTCTGACATGTTCCGCAGTTCTGACGCCAATGGCTCTAAATGTCTTCCCTATATAAAACTTATCACAAGTTTTACAATTCAGTCTGTATACCCCATTCTTTTCCAGTATCGGGGTTTTATCTTTGCAGTTCAGCAGTTGACTGTACAGACAATTGTTGGCCTTGAAAACAATATCTATATTATGTTTTTTGAAAACTTTGGCAACAGAATAACATATGTTCCCGTAGAACGGCAAAGAAAATCTCTTCCTATTAAATTCCCCATCCACAGGCTCAATCGGATCATTTGTCCTATTGTGAAAACTGATGAACTTCCTTATTAAAAGTCTGTCGACTAAATCCGAGCTGTAGCCATTTGACTTCGCAATATACTTAATTATATCTAATTCTCTTTCAAATTTGTTCTTATCTAGAGGTAAACTCAGTAGCCTATGGATGTAAGCATTCAAAGCGGCATTTTTGTGACATGCTGGGTGGTTGGAATTCATGTTGATGATTGCTACAGTTTGGGAGTCCTTCCTATAAATGTCCATGAATATCCTGTTGTTCTCCAATGTCAGTGTGAGGTCTAAGAAATTGATTTGATCAAAGCCTATCTCCAATGTGAACTGGATGTCCTTGTGCAGTGAATTAAACAACTCTAGTAAAACCCAAATGAGGTCGGTGCTGCCAGTGAATATAATGAAAATATCATCCACGTACCTATAGTACCTGAAGATGTGACGGATTATTGGTGTTCTTAAATTGAATAAAATCTGTTCTAAGTGATCCATAAAGAATTCTGACATTAGAGGTGATAGGGGTGCTCCCATGGGTAAACCCTCTTCCAGCCTGTAAACTTGATTGTTGAATTGGCAGAAGTTCTGTTCCAGTGATAATTTAAGCATGTCTATGATATCCTTCCTTAAATCTGAGTTGACACCTTTTTTTAACAGTTCTTTCTCTATTAATGAGGTACATTCCTTAGGAGGGATGGATGTAAACAAATTTTTTGCATCGAGGGAGATCAATTTTGCATTATCTGGTATCTGTAAATCCTTCAATGATTCCGCCAATTGGCCACTGTTCTTAATGCTGTATGTGGGCTTGAACTCAGTCAACTCCTTCAGTGCATCGTTCACAAATTTGCTGACTCTGTAAGCAGGTGTGTTTGTGTAGCTTACAACAGGTCTTATTGGAATGTTGACCTTGTGAAGTTTCGGTAAACCATACAATTTGGGAACTCTTGGATTCGGGTGGATTAACCTTTTATATTTACCAAATGTGTGCTCGAATTCTTCGGATACCTTGAAGTTTTTTATTTTGTTGGTTAACTGTAATGTAGGGTTGTTATTCAACTTTACAAAGCCATTTTCCCTCATGATTGCTTGTAATTCCTGCGATAAAATTTACCATGTACATTGTGCAAAGTTGAAAGATCAGTTGGTAAAATTAATAGGTGAATGTAAAAATATATTTTGGGCGTGTGATCAATGTGTTGATATTGTTAACATCAAGCTAGATTTAACTAAAAACCTGGTAAAATTGGAGCAAAAAATTGAAGAATGCAAAGAAAATACGCAGAAAATTCTTGAAAACACCGCAGATACTTCAACAAGCAGCAGTAGTGCACAATGGTCTAGTATTGTGAAAAAGAATCCTCCGTTAATAATACGACCAAAAGATTTAAATCAAGATAGTGCTACAACAAAAAGAGTACTTGAGAAAAAAATTAAACCATCCGATTTATCGGTAGCGGTAAACAAAGTCAAACATGCGAGCAACGGATGTATTGTTGTCGAATGCGGCGACAATGAATCGCTACATAGGCTCCAAAATAAAGCAGTGGCGGAACTTTCTGCAAATTATGATGTAGAAATTCCCAAAATCAATATTGTGGGGGTACGAGAGGAGTATATTACGGAAGAACACAACTTTGTTCAAAGAATAAAATGCCAAAATAGTCTTGAAGATGTACAAAATTTGGAAATGAGAGTACTGAAAAAATATAAACCCAGAAACTCCACAAGATATAATGTGGTATTGAAAGTTTCCGCAGAAGTTTTCAAAGTGCTTTTAAAGGGCAAAAGAGTATTTTTGGATTGGGATTCTTGTCTGGTCTATGAGCACTTGGGTTTACTTAGATGTTATAAATGTTGGAAGTATGGACATAAAGCTGCTGTGTGTCGCCGAGAAAATAGTGTGTGCCCCTTGTGTAACCAAAATCATAGAAGTGTTGACTGTTAATCGGAACATAAAGAATGTACAAACTGTAAGTATGCACATGATGTTCTGAAAATCAAAGATATTAGGTTTGATCATACTGTCTTCGACAAGGAGTGTTTATCTTATCAAAAGGCAATAGAAAAACAAAAATCAAAAAGGAACTATTAGCAATTAAAGAACAAAAATTCTGACATTCAAAAACCTTTAGATATTTTGATTTTACATGTTAATATACAAGGTCTTACAACACACTTTGATGAATTTTGTCAGTTTGTTGAAGATAAGGAACCCATGGTATGTTGTTTAAGTGAAACGCATTTGACCTCCGACATCGAAGAAAATGAGTATTTCATTGAAGGGTATACTGCAATAAATTGTTTATCTAATAGCAGACATACTGGTGGAGTGGCTATTTATGGAAGAGATTATATATCTTTTTCCATAGTTCTCAATGACTCTCGGGATTACAATTTTTGGTTTCTTGTTGTGAATTTGAAGATTTCACCGGAAAATATTTTAGTTGGCGCTTGCTACAGATCTCCAAATGCAGATTCAACTATTTTCCTTCAATATTTAGAAGATAAACTGGATGATGTGATGTTTCATAGACAGCGAACAATAATGCGCGGAGATTTTAATATATGCTGGTTAAAAAATACAAGTGACACAAGAAAAATAAAAAACATCATTGACAGTTCAGGATTTAAGCAAGTAGTAACTAGGGATACTAGGATAACTAACACCTCTTCTTCCCTTATCGATTACATAATATCGAATGATTTCAACCTACAAGAAATTCAAAGAGATTTTCCAATACTAAGTGACCATGAAATTATTGAAACAAAAATAAAAATATTGAAACAGCCTGAAGAAAAACCACCTTCTACAGCAGAAAGTTAAGGGACGAGAATATCACTAATGTTGTTGAGGTAGTAGGAAAAACATGGAATTACACCTCCGTAAATGTTGATACGATTTATTCAGATATTATAGCTAATGTTCGAACGGCTTTAGATAAATTTGCGCCAATAATGAAAATAAATCCTTTTTAGGATTTAGGATGACTCCATGGATGAATCAGGATGTGAAACAGTTACAGCAGAAGAGAGACAGAGCATATAAAATATTCTCAATAACCAAACAAGAAGTCGATTGGAAAAATTATAAAAAATACAGAAATGAAGTTGTATCCAAGATAAAAAAAAAACAAAACACCGTTTTACGAACAGAGTATTGACAAATGTAAGGGGGACAGCAAGAAAATGTGGAGAGCTTAGAAGGACTTAGTCGGTACAAGAAAACAATGCACTGGACAATTCACTTAATTTAAATTCGAAAATTGTAACGATTTATTAGAGGAAAACTTCAACAAATTTTTTCTGGAGTCTTTGCATGAAATTTTGGAAAGTATAGAGTACAGAGAGTGGGAAGTGCCGGACCTGAACATTCAGTCCAGACTTTTTGAATTTGAAACAGTTAACATCTCACAATTGAAAAAAATTGTGTACTGCTTGAAAAATAAAGGCTCTAGTGATGATTGTTTGAATGTTAAACTGGTGAAGCAACTATTTGGGGTGATTGGATATCCTCTACTAAATTTGATTAATACTGCAATAGAAAGAGCAAAGGTACCTCATGACTTAAAAACTAGTGTTATAATTCAAATCCCCAAAGTGAATAAACCAACTATTCCTTCGGAAGTTGGGCCTATAAATCTCTTACCAACTGTAGATAAGATTATAGAAACTATTATTTGTGATCAACTGAGAGAATATCTGGAAAAAAATCATCTACTGTTTGAAGGACAATCAGGATTCAGAAAACAACACTCTTGTGAAACAGCAATCCAGTATGTTTGTGCAAATTGGAGAGAAAAAATGAACAACGGTGAAGTGACTATTGGTGTGTTTGTGGATCTCAAGCGTGCATTCGAGACTATTGATCGTGTAATTCTTTTGAAAAAGTTGAGACTCTATGGAATTACGGATAAGGCGTTGACTTGGGTCGATAATTATCTGATAGACAGGTTTCAAAGGACAAAAATAGGACAAAGATTGTCCCAAAAAAAACAAAGTTTACTGAGTGTACCCCAAGGAAGTGTCTTGGGACCCCTATTATTTATTGTTTATATAAACGACCTTAATCGGATATTAAAAAACTCTTTCATACACTTGTTTGCAGACGATACCCTTATATCCGTATCTGGACAAGATTGTCAAGAAACTGTAAAATTGCTAAATAGTGAGCTTGATTTGTTGTATGATTGGTTGTGTCAAAATAGATTGAAACTAAATTCTTTGAAGACTAAATGTATGGTTGTAGGTTCAGCGAGAAATTGTAAATATTTTTCAGACTTGGGATTGTCTTCATGCATTAATGGTTCACCTATAGAGTATGTCAGTGAAATTAAGTATTTGGGTGTGATATTGGATCCACAGTTAAACTTTTCAAAACATGTAAACTATTTGTGTGAAAAAATAAGAAAAAAAGTAGGGTTTTTCAGTAGAATATCACATTTTGTTTCTGAGTGGTCCAAAATGTTGATTTATAAAACTATAATTCTGCCTCATTTCACATATTGTAGTTCGTTATTGATATCTTGCAACAGAGACGAGGTACACAGGCTGCAAATACAGCAAAATAAAATAATGCGTGTGTTGCTGCGTTGTAATAAATACATGCCGATTAAAGAGATGTTGAATTCTTTGAATTGGTTAAATGTTGAGCAAAACATAAAGAAGGCAAATCTCTCAATGTTATATAAAATTGAAAACAATTTAATGCCAGAATATCTCAATGTTTATCTAAAAAGAAGAATGCAGTTTCATAATTATAATATTCGATCTAAACATGATTTTAATATCGAGCAGGTTACTACATCAGCATTACAGAAAACTTTGTTTTACGAGGGTCTTTGCCATTTCAATAGGTTGCCTGATGTGGTAAAGCATGCGCCAAATGAAGTCATGTTTGGTAAAAGACTGTTTGCTTATTTACGTAATGAAAGTTGATATTTTTTCTTGTCATTTGGATGTAAGTAGCCACGTGCTAAATAAAGAACTATTTCAATTTAATTTATCTGCTCCAAATAAAGTCATTTGGAAACACCCATTGTATTTTTGTGTGTTCGATAGAAAATGTAAAATGTCAATGTCATTGTATACATTGCCATCATAGATATATATATATATATATATATATATATATATATATATATATATATATACCGGTATATATATATATATACCGTAGACAGCTGTTTCGGGCTTTCGGCCCTTATCAGTACGGTGAAAAGTTGGAAATTGAAATCACATAACGGAGTCAACACAAGGGAGCCAGCCGCACATTTGCGATTTCGGTTGGAAGACCCTGCATTCCAGGGCAAAAATCTATATATATGATAGCCATCTATTGCAGATAATAATAATTATTAATAACACATGGACACAGATGCGTTTATATTATTAGAAAATGTACTGTAGCGACACCTATTGGCGTTATTCGCAAGAAGGAAAATTATTTCCTTTCTTTTGTTCCATTTCATCAAATTTTTCAGAGATTGAAAATATTTCATGTTAACCCCGCAATAACAAACAGTTCATCCATTCTTGAGTTATAAATGGTGTAATCAACAAAATGGCCGCTTTAGTTTTATATATTAAGATATTGCTTCCCGATAAGTGAAACTTTCATTTGGATATTTCACATGACACGAGAAATTAGACTCGATATAGACTCCCTTATTTCAATGAACATGAGCAGTTCAAACCCGCTCCCGTAAAATTTCACTGTGAAACGCTACTGCAATAGTATATTCTAAAACAAGTTGCAGAATGAGCTACTGTTCCTACACAATGCGAAATTCGAAAACGAGCGACGAAGGAAGAAGGAGCGAGGAGACGAGGAGCGAGGAGACGATATTTTCTCTATTTCAGATTTTAGTCAAGTTTCGTGGAATACTCTCGAAATTTGAATAAGACTTCAGATTAGTGACTTTTGTATTGTATTTTGGCTGTTGGTAATGAATTCATTACAGCACTACTTTTAGTACTGTAATGAACTCATTACGATACTGAAATACAGTATAGTTTATTCTGAAACAAGTTGCAGAATGACCTCCTATTCCAACACTCATGCTTTCGAAAACTCGCTCCTTCGTCGCTCGTTTTCGAATTTCGCATTCGTGTTGGAATAGCCTTCTGCAACGAGTATTAGAAGTTATTTTCTCTATTTCAGTAAAGTTTTGTGGAAAACTCTCGAAATTCAAATAAAAATTCAGATTTGAGACTTTTGTATTGTATCTTGGCAGTTGGTGTCACTAACGAAATTCGACAGATTGCGGAATTTGAATTGATTTGATTCGAAAATTGAGTGGATCGGAGGTCAGTACTGACAACCACAAAACGAAAAATATAACTGAAAACAATGCTATAATGAGTTTCATTAAAGCACTACTTTTAGTACTGTAATGAACTCAATACGATACTGAAATAGAGAATAGTATATTCTAAAACAAGTTGCAGAATGAGCTCCTATTCCAACACGAATGCGAAGTTCGAAAACGAGCGACGAAGGAGCGAGTTTTCGATAGCATGAGTGTTGGAATTGCCTTCTGCAACGAGTATTAGACGGTATTTTCTCTATTTCAGTCAATTTTTGTGAAATACTCTCGAAATTCAAATGAAAATTCTGATTAGTGACTTTTGTATTGTATCTTGGCAGTTGGTGTGACATACGAAATTTGACAGATCACGGAATTTGAATTGATTTGATTCGAAACTTGATTCGATCGGAGGTCAGTACTGACAACCATAAAACGAAAAACAGAACTGAAAACAATGCTGTAATGAGTTTCATTACAGCACTACTTTTAGTACTGTAATGAACTCATTACGATACTGAAATAGAGAAACTATATTATGCGTTATCCCAATCGGTGCCATAATATACAGATTCTGTGCATCCATCAGATTCAGATGAAAACCGAAAATCAAATCACTTCACATAGAAAAATTAAATCGAAAAGTATTAACAATAAATGTTCAACATAAAAAAATTAATAAGCAATTATTTAAAAATATCAGGATAAAAAAAACTGAAAACAAACTCAGGTTATCGAAAAGTTCGTTGAATCTGTTTCTTAATTTCTCGATTTATTCATTCAGCTACTCTCACTATCCTTCCAAATCTAAATTATCGTAGGTCGAACATGACAAGGCGTTCTCGTATGCGTGTAGTTTTCTTGCTCGAATTCATTTTCTTCGTATTATATCTCGGGAAATATTCGTAAAGGAACTATTCTGTAACGAGCATTTACATGAAGGCAGATAACATTCACACTCATATATGAATTAATTCCATGCTGTCTACAAATTAAACGTTATTTTGTATTGAATTGAAAATTTTAAAATCGGTTATCGTGGGTTAGCCTCGGTAGTTAGATATATACCGTCGCGCACTTTTTCATAGAACTTTTCGAGCATTACAAAATTGTCCTTGATCATCGTCCTCTATCCCTCATATTTTACCCAGGCTGCGAAAGCATGAAATCAACTGGTTTATCAACGTCTTTTTCATGAAAAAGCAATATATTTCTTCAAATTTTCGTTAGATGCGAACGAATTTTAGATGACAACCTACTCGGATAAGTTCTCCACACCTCAGTGAAATTTTCATCAAAATCGGTCATCTGGTTTCTGAGTTCTGTAAAGACAAACATGCGGACTTTCTATTTACAATATTAGCATCAGCGGCGGATACAGAAGAAAATTCAAGGGGAGGGGCACTTAAGAGTCCTTGAACCATTTTTACTTCCATCGTTATAAAAATGGGGGGAGCATTAAATAATTTGCAATAAAAAATTACTCGGGTATAATGGGTTAGTATGGATGGCTGAATTAACACATGGAAATTCATCTCGCCCATAATATTTCGCGGAAAAATTATAATTTCATGGAATCTCTCATTACTATATTATTTCATCCAAGATAAAAAATTCAGATGTGATCTTTGAAATATTTAATCTTGTTTCGTTCATTTACGAAAATTTCCACAATCTTGGTTTCGTCTCATTTGTATTTACACCAGGGTTGTTGCGAATATTCGCATCCGCATCCGCAAATGCGGAGCTTCCGCATAGCTTTGAACTTCTGCATCCGCTTCCGCATCCGCAAGAATCTATGCTGATTTTCAAGCGGATGCGGATGTAATACAATTTGCGAGTTGCGGGTTGCGACAAGAATAAAATGGGCGCGGCCGACAATTAGCGCGTGCCGTTCTCACGAGACAATGTCGAATTGGGGCGAAGAAATTGGTGGATAAGATCCGAAGCATTTGTTGTGGTGAATCATATGTTGATTGAATTGATCAAAACGTGTTTTGGATTACTTGTCCTGAAGTATAGAAGATAAATTTCGAATAATATTGTGAATATTGTGTGTACTTGAAATATTGTTAACTGGGAAATATTCATGTAAATGTCATATGTTTCACCGGTAGTACGTTTCATTGTAGGTGAAGTTTATCATTTTAAAACGATCCTTTTCATTTTTCCGGCGAGGTTCCCGTTTATTGTTGAATTATCTGAAGTTGACTGAAAATGTCACCACCGACACAAAGTATGATAAGGCTCATTGTAAAATAAGCAATAAAAGCTACTCTCGAAACGGCTGTTAATAATTAGTTTATCATTGTTTAAGTTCTTTACTCATATTCTATATTTATATAAGATCTTAAACATCCGCATCCGTATCCGAGGATGTGAGTCCCCAAAAATCCGCATCCGCATTCACATCCGCGGATGTGGAAAAATCGGCATCCGTCGTCGTTCCCAAGGATAGGCTGGCAACACACAGTCCGTGTTGCTCACGTCTTGTGTCGAATTGTGTCGGAAAGCAGTCAGATGAGCATTCTGTGACGTCACTCGAATGCGCACGATGTATATCAAACCATTTCTATTCTGTAACTTTTGTGTTTTGTGGTTACTTTGAGTTTTTGTACTGTTATCGTGATCGGATATGGACAAGCCTGTTGAAGAAACCAATTAAGCCGGAAACGCTTAAAAGATACTTCCTCGTGAAAAAAAATTTACAGAAAATATACATTTTAAAATTTTACAAAAAGATAATAAACAACCATTATCACGTTGGAACCCGGATAAAGGAAGAAGAAAAATTCTGTGGAGAATCACCTGAATACGTTTCATTAAGAATTTAAATTTTCCTGTTTTTCTTTTTGTTTGGGGATTTCTGATTTTCATCATTGTGTTATATATTATACGAATATGATTCTCGTAACAATTCATCAGAATAAATTTCATTCCGAAGTACATATTACATAAATTGATGAAAAATAATTTTTGAGGCCACTATCACAATAACATTTTTTAAAACAGGTGCTTAGTCACAAAATCGGCCAAATAGAATTGAAAATCATGAGTCAGCTCTGGAAAATATTTCAGTTTCGCTCATATGAGCCTTCAGTATAATTCACAACTAACCATTTAACACAGTTTTTAACTAATAGATGTTTCAAGCGAACGGGGTACAGTTTTTTGGCTCTTCTTAAAGATTTTGGGGATAGACGGTGTTACACCCAAAGTACTTAATTTAAGACATCACTTTTTATTATAATAGTTCGATAAATCCCGATAAAACAGTGAAAAACTCGAAAACGGTTAAGATGGTTATATAAAGAATGATACATGAATAAATGTGGCATTCCAAGATATACTATACAGCAAGAGTCAGCAAGTAGTTTCCAGTGGGGTCCGAATAGTGAAGGAAAATTTTAACAAGGTCCAGAAAAATTTATACTAATTAAGTGCTACAAATTTATTGTATGATTTCGACGAAAATTCTGAATTAAAAAACAAAAGAACTGAAATTAATGTGAGAAATTGCATCAACGGTCTTGAGCCAGTTTTTTGTAGTCTGGTTCTCGAGAAGAACAGCAAATTCGAAGTGTGTCTTCTAGATGTTCGTAAATCTCGAACGATATTTGTTTTCTAAAAAATTCATCGTTGAGAAAAATGTTTCACATACGTATGTCGAGCCAAACAAAGTGGCCAAATTGATTCCTAGTTTTTTGCATTTTGATATTTTTCTAGGACATGCTTTTCCCAAAATTCTTCAGGGCTTACACTTCAACACTTATATACATTTGCAAGGATACTTTTCCTTTCATATCAATTAATTCCATTTGAAGTGATGCCTTCGACAGATTTGAAAACTTAGCAACCACATTTGGCCATTCTGCCGCTGCATCAATTTCAAATGGCGATTTGAGAAATGGCAATAGCTTGCCAATCTCTGCAAAGTCTTTGAATCTTGCAGCAAATTCGTTCCGGAGATCGCCTAAAAATTTTAAAAACACTGCAATCTCTTCTTCAGACTTCTCCGTTATATATTCAAGAATTGTTGGAAAATTAATGAATATCTTTTTCCAAAATATCGAGCTCACGACGAAAAGCAGACAGCTGTACATCACTTCCTTCAGTGTAGCACTAAGTTTTCCACAAAAGGCGGTCTGATGAATTATGCTAAATACGATATTAGACCTGCATTGTTGTCCCTGATTCTCTTAACTAAACCTTTTTCTCTGACAATCATTGCTGGGGCCTCATCAGTTGAAATCGAACCCATCTTTTTGTTACTGATGTTAGCTTCAGTAATACATTCATCAATCACCGTGAATAAATCTTCTAGTGTTACCTCTCAACGGCAATATTGTTAGCAACTCTTCGCTGAAAATTTCGCTATCAATGTCAAGAAATCTTACGAGAACAGACAATTGTTTATAATCGACAATGTCACTTGATTCATCAATTGCTATGGCGTAGCAAGGTGCCTTTGCTAAAAGATTGAGAAGAGTGCTTTTGATATCAGCAGCCAAAATTTCAGTTCCTCGTGTATTACTTCTTGCTGACAATGAAATACTTTGAATTGTAGCGACAAACAAGTGCCCTGACTACTGCCATCATGCCTTGCTACCTCAGATTTCGAAAATGGTTTCTGGGCGCCCAGCACATATATTATTATTGGCACATACGTAACTCTGCTTCAGTAGATTTTTCTTGCTCGCTCATGCAACGAGCTAGTAATTTTGTGCTGTTATTGTACCAGCTGAAATATACCTGAAGTTTTTGTTTACGAGCTTCACTGCCAAGAGAAAAGTTTCATAATGTAGCTCCAAATTTCCACATTAAACAATTAGCGACGGCTTTATTGCATATAAGTCATACTGGAACCGCTTGGGGCCTATAAGGCAGCTTGAAACACTTTTCACGTAGATAAATTTATTTTGGAAAGAATGAAAACGTTACAAATCGAAAACAAATGAACGCTTCGACGATCGACGGACAACAGCAATGGGCATGCGGCCGGTAGAGGCAGTCTTCGATCCCCGTTCCCCGCCAATAGCCTGCTCCGAGGGCTGCACTAACCATTTTCGATATTAGCTGACGCTGGCGCAGTCGCGCAAAACAAATAGTGCAGTAAGTACGCGAGCGCATTATAAGCAGTGCCGGATTTAGACAACAAGAGGCCCTAAAGCCGCGTACTGACTTGAGCAAATTCACGCGCACGAACGGTGTGCGCGCACACACATGCGTGCGAGTGATTTTGATTCACCACGAATATTGTACACGTATAGGTGCTCCGGTTGTGCGTCGGTTCAGTTGTTGAAATATCAATAATATAATAAACGAGTAATACAAAGTGTGATATCTCAATTTCTCTTCCCTTTTCTTTTCATTGTTTTTGTGTATCGTGGAAAAATAAATGAAAAAAATATTCCGTGTTCGAGTGTTTCTTTGAATACATAATAATATTCCTTTTTTCAAATTTCAACGCAAATTTTGACCCATTACCAATTCAGAAAGAGACTAAAGAATACATACCTTTTCCTGTCCCAACAGTTTTGACGCCTTTGCTCTTTTCTCTACGAAATGATCCTAACAGACTATTTATTTTCTGTTTCGCTTCATGTTCTTGTATTTTCAGATTGTTAGCAATACTTTGCCATGCATCTGATTTCATATTTCGAGAAAAATGCTGTGGATGTTTCGCTTCCCATAAAATCGGATGTTTTTCATATTCATCGATTAATTGTAAACACTTTTCGTTATTCCACTCCATCGTTTTTGCGGAAATTTCAATATTATTAGCAATTTTCAATTTAAATCAATCGCACAGTTACGCGCACAACCACTTCGTACACAAATATCGTCCAGACTGAGCAAATTGGCGCGTAAATATTCTTTGATGTTTTCGAGAAACCGACTTCGGATGGATAGCGTTCGTGCGGGTAAACTTCATTCGCGAACGCGTACAGACTTGAGCATTTTTGCGCGCACACCGTTCGTGCGCGTGAATTTGCTCAAGTCAGTACGCGGCTTAAGATAAATTATATGTGCGGCTCCCCCCTTCCGGAGGGTTTCCCTAACGATAAGGGGGAGGGGACCGGTGGCACTTTCTCGGAAAGTTTTTAAAACTAGATACCAGGAGTTTGATTTTAACACTAATCCAGCACTTAGAGCGTTTTGAAATTTCTCAGGATTTTTTCAGCAAAATTTCATTCGTCTTTTTAAAATTTGTTTGAATGTCTTCTATACTTGTTGTTTGTGTAATTGAAAAATAAATCCTGGCGTTTGCGGCCCTCTCTAGCCTGCGGCCCTAGGCCGCGGCCTAGTGGTAAATTCGGCACTGATTATAAGTTATAAGGATTTGAAGTTAGATTCCATTTGGCTTGAAAATATCATTTCAGGTTATAATAGTGTGCTATAGGTACCTTATCTACCTATTAATTTATACTTGGTATACAAAACATCACAATATTTGGCGGTCCGTCTCTTGCTGACCGTAGCTATACAGGGTTCACTTTAGTTGGTGACATTGAAGAGGCCTTAAATCATCTCAGTTGACGTTTGACCACGTTTTTCTCTTCGAGTTTTATTGCCGAAAGCTTTGCCCAAAATTTCAAATTGTACTAAATTAATATAATTTTCATTGTCAATGTGCTCTGCAGATATATTCCTCTATAATGCGAAATACATCATTGCAGATATTGATTGCAGACAAACAAAATTTCAAAATTTGGTTGAAGGCTTTTTGATATTTCAGCTGTTTCTTCAGTATTCCAAATGTCCTTGCTCTCCCTTTTTGAAGAAATATGGCCTGCAATCATTCCCTGTGAAAATATGGCAAACTCTTAGGACTCGCGTTAACAGCTCGCCAAAATTTTCATATATGTCTGTCCGCATATTTCCCCATAACTGGATAATTGGAATATCTGAGTAGTTACAATGAACTTGGAACTCCGATTGGACTACGGCCAATAAACCTGGATGACTCTTCAAATGTCACTATATCCGGTTGTGAAAGCCTTAAACTATTTGTCTTGTGGTATTAACAATTTCTAAGATTAGGACCGGGATAACTTACCACGCAATTTGTAGGACAATATGACTTTCAAATTATAAAGAAATTAAGTGAGTATGAAAAAAATCAGCTGATTAGTAATCATTTTTGAGGGGATCGTTAGATCAAACCATAGATTTTGTTGGACAAATATTCATATTTCAAATAATTCGGATAATTTATTATCTTCAGATTCAACAAATAATAATCCTGGACTAATAATCGATAGTACGCTTCATCTCATTATCTACGACTTCATAAATATCGTCTTTAAGTTTAACTATTTTTCACTACATAGGTAAGTGAATAAAATTAAGCCCAGTCTGCTTTGAGGAATTTGATTTATATTTCTTTGAAATACCTGCTCTTATAGTTTACTGAATTCGTTTATTTTCACTTCTTATCATACTGGTTCCCAATTTCTTCATCCCCTATTATACATATAGGTTGGACAAATCCTTGAAATCGGGAATGTTATATCTAACACTTGATGCACTTCTTTTTTCCAAACACTTGTAATTGGAATATATGTTTGAAATATGTGCATATCTTTCTGGAAGCTATTTCATCGAGTGTAGTAATTGGAATCTACAAATATTGTTATGTCAGCCAAAAAAGGATTCATTTCTATGGATTGATATCTTTTTAACTCTTGGAGTAAGATAGCCTTTGATGTTCTGCATATCGTTTCATCGGTATCACAAAGAGAAAGAGACACTGGTGTCGATGGCATCTATGCGTTTGTCCCATATCTTGTCCCCCGAAAATATTCCTTTGTATTTTAACATCCACCTTACTTTCCACCTTTCATTGCCAGGGTAGAATTTCCCTCGCACGATTGGTCATCACGTTGTCGTGGTGTGCGAGCTTAATAGGACGAGCAAAAAAACCTATGTCTCACTAATAAGTTGAGTGAGTTTTAAAAAAACTCAAAGGTGCCAAGAAGCAACGAAGGAAGAAAGGAAGACATGCCGAAGCATTAATAAATATTTCTTATTTAGGATTTTCTGAGTGTATGTCGTACTCAAAGCCAAATTCAAAAAATCTGTTTCATATCAGCAATGTCACTAATAAATTATTGGAATAATTTATCTTCTACGACCAAAGATCATTGTTGATATGAAACATATTTTATGGATTTGACTCTACGTACAACATAAATTCAGAAAATCCTAACTAATGGCGGCATTCTGCTTTTTCTCTGTAAGCTACAAATCTGTAGCCTACGATTCATCTGTATCTATATGGCTGACTTACAGATTCATGAATAATGAAATTCTGGAAGATTTTCTGTAACTGTCGCATTAAAAGTGTCAATTCTGAACTACTTCGTAATAAGATCATAAAATAGAATTTATTTCTCTGTAAAATTGGACCGTAAGTATTAATTATTGGATATATTTATGTTCAATTTGTGTTTTTTTAACAAGAAAGAGAAATTCACAACCGAAATGCATAAATAAAACAACAAAAGTAGTTGGGTATAGAAAAGTATTTTTTATTCTTTGACAAAAACAAACCATTCAACATAACCTCACAATATACCTTTCGATATGTTTCCTGTAAGCTACAGATTTAAAGAAAGCGTCGAGAATCGTAATTTTCTTTTAATCTTGTGAAAAGTTACAGATTTGCTCACAGATGAAAGCAGAATACCACCATAAGTCAAGAACTAATCATTTGAGGAGCATTATTACGTTTAGTTTAGAAAGGGTTACTGTGCACTACGAACTTATACTTGATATATGTATACAGGGTGTCCGGGGAATAACTGTACATACTCTTACCAGAGATAGAGTTGGACTAGGTGATTACTGATTGATTATGAAAAATTAATTTTTGGATTTTCCTAGAAAGCTACAGGGTAATTTTCCAACTTCATGGAAATACTTAGACCATCATAAAATCCAAACTTATTGACGGATATTATTGAAACTTGGGACGATATTGGCACATGCTAAGGTCGAGTCAGAAAGATATCAATTATTTCATTTTTCCAGGGCCGGACTCATTAATCTTCATTCAAACTGTTCAGGGTAAAACAAACACTTTGTATTTCGAATTACAAATAATTGATTCACTTTTCAGAAAGAAGCTAAATTATGCTTCAATAAATGATATCGCTCGAAGTTGTCACATCGACAATTATTTTTTTATGAATTTCTGAATTAGGATAAAGTTCGAAAAATTAAAATTTTCATCATGAAGAGAACTGAAAATCTCATGTTTGAATATAAAATGCGAAAGTATTAGTAGAATATTTTCAAAAAAGTTCAGAGCTTGAACGAGCATATTCCATAACGAAATAATGACAAATGAAAGAAGCTAAAATACAGTAAAGCGTACCTAATAAAAATGAAAATGGGAGCGAATGAATTACTGAGTCAACGTTATTTCAGATGTGGTTCGAAATGAAAACTATCAGCTTGTATCCTTTTTTCTTGCCGATTTACTAATTCAGTAAGAGGTTTTTACATTGGAAGAAGTGTAACTTTGGTCTATATCTTTGTTGTCGAACACCCGGTATACATACGAATTATTTTTAAATATGCTTATGTATACTCTATACACTTCACCAATTTTTTTTCCAAATATATTTTCATTTGCTCCATCGCAATGAGATCCGCGTCTGGGGTGGCCACCCAGTATATCAACAAATTATTTTAGTCTTCCTCACCTTCAGTAACTTTTTAAAGAAAATTTATTATTTATTTTCGATCTCCACAAGATGACTAAGTTATGTTCAGGTAAATAAATTCAATTTTTTGAACTTTATCCAAATTCAAAAATTCATAAAAAAAACATTGTTGATGTGACAATTTTGAGCGATATCACAAATTGAAGCATAATTTAGCATCTTACTAAAAAGCGAATCAATTATTTGTAATTCGAAATACAAATTGTTTGTTTCACCCTGAACAGTTTAAATGAAGATTAGTGAGTCCGGCCCTGGAGTAATGAAATAATTGATATCTTTCTGTCTTGACCTTAGCATGTGCCGATAACTTCCCACATTTCAATAATATCCGTTAATGAGTTTGGATTTTATGATAGTCTAAGTATTTCCATGAAGTTGAAAATCACCCTGTAGCTTTCTAGGGAAATCCAGAAATTAATTTTTTATAGTCAATCAGTAATCACCTAGTCCAACTCTACCTCTAGTAAGAGTATGTACAGTTATTCCCCGGACACCCTGTATATCAATGTATAGAAAAATGTTTTTTTTTTCTTACCACAGACAAGTGCTTGGCAATTTTGTGGTCTTAAAAGATTGTTAACGAAAATTCTTCAATCAGATTATTTTTCGTATTTGTATTTAAACTTGTTAATGAACATATTATTATTATTGTGCCCCCTGACAAAGCCTCTCACCACAGCCTTCAGAGCCCACCTATCAGTTCCAGAGATCTAATGAAATCCAATATCTAGGAAGGCTTCAACGAGGCTGATTCCTCACTCCTAAAAGTCTCTTGACCGAGGCATTGTTTCCTTTGGCTTACAATGGCAAAGCATTCCGTTACTAGGTGAATAGGAGTTTCTTTCTTCTCCCTACGCCCCACAGAATCTACACTTGTCAGTGTCCGTTAAGCCCATTCTGAACAAATGATTTCTGAGGCAACAATGCCCCTTAAGAAAGCCTGTGAGTTGGTGTTGTTCGTTCTTACTGAGATCCAGATAACCTCTGGATCTTGTAGTTTCAAAGTTCCGAAGGAACATTTTGGACGATAGTATGTTAGAATACTATCATTATTTTTCTTCACAGAATCCAATGCAATCATAAAAAAAATGAGTTTTTATTCGAAAAACCAAAGATATTAGCCCAGCTTTATCCCAATTCTTTATTTTTGACCCAACATTTGGAACATCCCGTGACAATTTTTTCAAAATTCTAGAAATGTGCATTATTTTCCAGATTTGTGCTTAAGATATTTAGAATACAAATAACGAACATAATACCCAATATCTCCCTTTATTCTCTAATTTTTCCTCGATATTTTAAAAATATTTCGACGAATACAACAATTTGAATACGAATCAGATAAGATACTCCACCTAAATTAGAAACGAAAAAACAGAAAAAATAATTCCTTCCTAATTTTTTTTTATTCCCTCCATAGCTGATAAGTGGTCAGGCTTCAAGCATATTTTAGTTCAATAGATAATGTCATGATATTATAATCCCAATTTTCAGATTTCGGATAGGTCCAGTTCTCCAGAGACGTCTAATAGCCTGTGGAACTCATATACACTCATATACACTCTGTATATATTCGATATAATTAAATCGATAACACTATCGAACCTTTAATGATTTTTTATTTCTCTGACATCTCTGAACAAACCCATTTCATGTGCTATGGAATTCGCAGAATATCTACTTGGTACTGAAACTATTGGTTAATTTAAATAATACATTGCAGTTTATGAAAATACTCTTTCTGAATCCGAATTAATTTTACACAACATGAGGTACTCACACATCGATCCTCATGGACCACCCTGTAGTAAGAAAAAAGAAGCGAAATATTTCTAGTGACGTCATTTTCTTTAAATTCTCTGTCCGAACCCTAACGAACAATACATACAGTACGAGCTATTCTGTAATTTCATTGTTGATTTATAACATATTATTATATCATCCATTAATTTTCTTCTGAACATCGGAAGCTAACAGTAGTTTGGTTCATTAGGTACAATGAATTTCCAATCTCGGCGTGTTGTTCATCTCGGTCTGATTTGAATTCCTTTCAGAACAACGATCAATCTAACAAGCAACACTAATGAATACAAGCACGAAATGAATGTATGTGTTATACATACTATTAGACGATCTGTGAGGTTGATACTCATTTGTATATCGGAAAATCACCGTTATGATTGAGTTCCCTTTGAGCGGAACCTTACTTACACCAGTCGCAATTCATGTTCTTCTGTTTTGAATAGAAAATTTCAATTTTTACTTCTTCAGAATGAATTTATTCTGTGAAGGATAAATGGGCAGATCTTTTTGATCGAAATTAGCAAATAATTATATGGTGTGTTTATTAACAATATCTGAGGGGGTCTATTCTCAATATAATATAAGAGTGCGAATATACACTGCGCGAAAAAATTAACGCACATTCTGAAAATCTGAATTTTAATTAAAGTTAACTCTACATTGACCTTATAACTTATTTTTTATGTTCTCTCGGGAAGGTTTTGAACGAAAGAAGACATTAAATGGAAGAAAAACTCAGGATTTCACCGGATCTTATGTGAAAGAAGAGAAATCAACAATTTTCAAAATACTGAAATGCTGATAGGTGATTTAATACTTGGTATTTCCACCCCTTGCGTTAATTACAGCTCGGCAACGACGGTTTATACTGAAAATGGGTGATCTTAAAATGTTCTGATCTAATACTTCTCAGATTTCTCCGAGTTGGATTCCTAAGTCATTAAGAGTAGCTGGATGATTTTCTGAACTTCTCAGCCTTCTATTGGGGTTGTCCCAAACCTGCTCAATCGGATTGAGATCTGGACTTCTTGCTGGCCATTCCATTCGAGAGACTTCAACCTCTTCAAGGGGTACTCCTGAACGATGCGCGCACGATGGGGTCTGGCATTATCGTCAATAAAAATGAATTTTTCACCAATGTATGGGGCAAATGGCACTACATGCTCTTCAAGAATGTTCCTTATATACTTATAAGCATTTATAGTTCCATTATCGACGACCACTAGGTCTGTGCGAGCAGTCAAAGATATTCCACCCCATACCATAATCGATCCTCCCCCGAAACCAGTAGTATTCAGGAAATTGCACTGAGCATATCTTTCATGTGGACGCCTGTATACAAGGAAACGTCGATCACAATGGTAGAGGTAGAATCTAGACTCATCTGTGAAGAGAACTCTTTCCCAATCGGCCTCTTTCCAATGGATATGCTCTCTCGCAAAATCCAAACGCGCCCTTCGATGGACTGGGGTAAGAGCTGGGCCTTTTGCCACGACACGATGCCTTAAATCATATTCTCTGAGGCGATTTCTTATTGTCTGAGTGCTAATTTGCATCCCATGAGTTTGCTCAAGCTGATTTTGAAGGAGGCGAGCGGTTGCAAACCGTTGTCTCAACGAAGAAACTCTCAAGTAACGTTCTTGAATGGCAGTTGATACCCGTGGTCTACCCTGTCCTGGTCTTCGGACATTCATACCTGTCTTCCTGAATCTCTGCAACATTCTGAACTCATTTGCATGGGAAACTCTAAACCTTTCTGCAATTCTTGTGTATGTCAACCCTTCTTCTCGCAAAACTACCGCTTGGGCACATACCTCTTGGGTCAAATTGCATGTTTCGCATTGCATAGCGATCGAGTGTAGAAAATCAAACGAAAGAGAAACTATTGATCACTAGAATTGATCGAGAACAACTGATTTTAGAATGGAGCCAATACATTCAAAATCTGATAATATCATCTTTTTTATTCCTGCTGGGAAAAAACATCTGTATTGAAGAAAAACGTTGAAAGTGGATAACATATGCAGGCATAATTCTGATTAAAATAATTATCATTGAGAACCTCTTCAGTTGTAGAATAAATTTGTGCAGTGTATTTCAGCCGTTTTTTGTCAGAAATTGTAGCTTATTACAACTAGAGCAATATGAAAAGTATATTTCATACAGGGTGATTCCGGAGTAGTTCGTCAGATTTTACGTGAAGTTTACACTAGTCGAGACAGTTTGCGGACAATGTTTGGTTTATGGTTGGAGAGTCTACTGGGTGATTTGTCCGATTCGACCGATTTAACTTTTATTCATAACTTTGGTATAGCTTGATCAACTCTGATGGAATGTTCAAAGGGAAATGATATGATTGTATACTTTCAATAATTTCAACACTTTTTAAAATACAGGGTGGTCATTTGGATGCTATCAGATGAATTTTGTGGGTTGAAAAAATATCCTGTACTATGTACCTTTAATTTTCAATCATTCGCTACCTGTTTCGGATTCTACTATAATATGACATTACGCAGGTGTAATTTTCTCAGAAAAAAATTCTAAAAAATAACAATTTCGTAATTTCGCGCCCAAGCAATGAAGAACTCGATGGAGAGACTGTATCTTTCAATGACTCTTGAGTTTTAAGGTAGTTTTTACAAATTCGAAATTAATTTTTAATCGCCCATATCGTGATGTTTAGAATCATTTGATCCAGAAAATATTTTCATACCAAAAAAATTCACTTGAATGAACGCAAACATATTCTGTATCAGTTATACGGAATATGTTTGCGTCTTCGAAGTTGACGTTCTCACTTGAAATATGAGCCCTACTATAGACACCGAACTTATTGAGGAAATACGCGAACTGACTTGAAAAACTATGTGGATGCCGCTGAGGCAAGTTTATTACTCAAATTTGAGGAGTCGCATGAGAAGAATAGTCGACTTGGAGCGGAGATTTCCATCTTGAGGTAAAGGGTTGAGGAGTTGGAACGTCGACAAAAAAAGGCAAATATTTGAATGAGGAAGGCCACAAGGTAAGACACGATATTGTGCTCCAGTCCCTGTTGCAAATTGAATTACCGTCAAGCCAAATTAGAGATGTTTATAGTCTAGGATCAGGGAAAAAAACAATTAAAATCAAATTTTTGTCGAAGGTTACTAAAAAACTGGTTCTTGCCAACTGTAAGAGGCTTAAGGGTACTGGCGTTAGAATAACGCATGATCTCACATCCCAGCAAAGAGTGAAGCAGGGTGTGCTGAGAAGGCATCTGGCTATCCAAAGGGGGCACGGACGAGCTAAGAGTTCTTTCATTAGACGCAACAGATTGGTGGCATCCTGAGGCAACTGTTGCTGCACTAATTTTCAACTCACAAATTCCCAGAAACTTCGATACAAAAAATTGGTCTAAAGTGACTTCCTTATAATTGAATATTATTGAATTCATAGTTATTTTGAAATTATCAATTGATACCGTTTTCCCTATTATTCAAAGGGAAAATAATGTACCTGGATAATTGTTTGAACAAGAAAAAAATTTTTCGATTATTTCATTGGAGCAATAAAATATATTTGAGCTACACCAAAAAAACGAAAAATGAAAACTAAAGTTGAAAAAAAAAATGTTTTAATGATTTCAAAATCGTTAAGAAAATAGTTGTTATTATTTATAATTGGCCAGTCACACAATACCACTTTTGGCATCCAAGTTTCTCAATTCACCTTCATGTTGGATGTGGTATGTACAAGCTCCGGTTCAGTTTCTTAGGTCTATTCCAAATCTCAAAATGTGTTTTCGAAATTCCGATATAAGTACTTGGTGGACCTCTATATCCTATTAAGAATTTAGGGTTGAAAACTCCTACCCCTAATTTTAAGGAGATTTTTCGTGCTCAAAATATGTCAGCCTCCGAATAAAAACTGACCTGTTTCGGTATTTTCCCTCAAAACATGTCTGTCGTGACAATTGGCCTGGCAAGTTTTCAATTTGACGCCCTGTACGGAAGCCGAAGGTACTGCTTGTAACGGTATTATCTGATCAGTAATTTCTCATTGAATATAATGAACAGAATACTCTTTAAAAACACTAATCAATGTTTCCTAAAATATATCTATGGAAATTCGAATGATAACTTCTCCTGATCTCAAAAGAATTTTTATGGAAAATCTATAACAAAAATATTTCGGGAAGATCCAAGTCACCTTCAGCAGCCGCAGAAGAATCAAATCAGGAGAAGTTACTTTAGCAAAAAAAATTTCATACCCTAGTGTCGATAAAAGCGGATTGGTCCACCCACATATTCATTATAATTTCAGAGCATACATGAATTTTCACGAATTCAAGTGAGGTTTAATCAAATAACCGCTCTCCATATTTTCCTCCTTGTCATCAATTTTTCATAGATGTCAAACACATATTTTCAAGAACCTTAAGTATCCAACAAGCTTGTAGATCTAACATGATGAAATCCCGTCAAAAATGATTTATGCCCATAAACAGTCGACTAATCCAACTAATTTGAGCCAAATTTGTGAGTCAAATAACCGAAAATACAGTGCGACGATCAGCATTTAGATGAGATGAGTTCCTCTAAAGCTATGGCCCGTCCACTATATTTCACCGGGGCTGTCAGAGTAGGCCATGTACCTGGCCGCCCGGGATCGCCTTTGAGCAATTATCTAATTAAAATTAATACCCGTTTAAAACTCGAACTCATCAGAAGAGGGCTCGGGAACTGAATTAATCATGGAATAATCGAGTTGCCGGTGATGGATATTTTTAATTTAATAAATAATGAGAAATATATTAAAGTCTAGTTAGCAGGTGAATAAAAAAGGCTGGACAGACTGTGGTTTCGAAACTGCCTGGCTAAATTCTTGTGTTCTTCTAGGTAATGAACATATAATGGTATAACAAAGGTACACTTAAATTATAATCAGCTTCTGAATTGATATTCCTCGTCATAATAACTTATTAAGAGTTTCAGCAGAAGCTGAATATGAACTGCCGACTAAGATGACTTTGATCAGTACTTCATATCTCTTTTTCTTTTAATGTGAAGTGTTCAGAACTGGAAACTATATTTTTGTTGATATTTTCGCCAACTGGAGTCAAGATGACCGTTCCTCACAATATTTCAAAGAGAGATGAAGATAAATACTTGAAATTAGAGCTTTGTTAGAAGAGATTTTTGAAATAAAATTTCAGATTCAATCGACTTCCGGTTTCACCGGAAATGATTGCCATTTTCCCCAGCGATCCAGCTTTTTCATTGGTAATCATTTGATTCTACATTGTTTTCATTCGTCCCTTGCCCTTGCATATATTATTCTCAGGAAATTCTAGGGAAATCTGTGAATCCCTTGAAATTTTCCCGAATAGGGCTTGATTGACAAGATCAATAAAATTACAATCTTGAAATGTTAAATTATTTAAAATCTTGAACATGAAAAGAACTGCGTAGCACTATTAACCAATGTGCACATATCGAAATCTTCCAACATTGAAATATCATGTCAATATGACTTATGGTTAATGGCATCCAAATCACGTTGAAAACTTGTTTTTGCATGGAAATTACTGGTTTTTTAGCTTCTATCAGAAAACATACCGATGCTTATCCTTCTTAGATTAAAATCTGATATCAACAACTAGAATTGAAGATATAAAAAAAGGAGTCCAGCTATCTATTGAAATATTGTCTGGGAGGTCTTTGCATTTTCCTGAAAACTTAATTTGGGATTTCTCTCCCAGTCTCTGAAACAAGAAACAATTAGAAAAATTTTTACGCAGGGGCCTTTCTTATATTATTCAAAAAATTTCGACTTTGCTCTGTCGCCAGTATCTTGTTTCGAGTGAACTGTCAGGCATAGACGTGTTCAGATAATTCGCGCGATTAGACGTACAAAGCTGAAATACGCATTATCACTGCACTTTGATGCTTGATTCACAATGGACATAACTTAACACATACGTAAAAATCAAAGTTGAAACTACCAAAATTCATACGAAAACATTTACAAAAGGTTCAATTTTGAGTTTGAATTCCATAAGTCGAATGTAGATGTAGAAATTGCAACATATTGTGAATACTTCCTATTGGGTGTGATTTGTATTGTTTGAATTTTCGCTTTTAACGTAGATGTTAAGTTACGTCCTTTGTGAATCAAGTATAAATCGTTTTCAATGATGCTTGATTCACAATGAAATGAAATGCTTTTTATATGTACCTACCTAGGTATGTATTATGTTAGGTCTAAGTTACGTCCATTGTGAATCAATCATAATGCTCATCAATTAGTTAAATGACAAGACCGAGATCCTGAAATAGTTTATTTATTTATAAACTCGGAATCAAAAAATGACAGTAGTCGCGGGCTGCCGCTCTATCAACCCGCGACCATCTGAATAGGTACATCAACGCGCGTTAACGAGCTACAATCGTGCATTCTCGCGCGACCATGTAAAGTTAGCCTGAGTCCGGTAAATATTATTATTATTATATTATTATTTCCTCTTCTAAATCTTCTTATTTCTCTTGCTGAATGTTCAAAAGAGGCTGAGTGTTCATAGAAGAAACTAAAAGTTTCGAGAAGCACTCCTCGAGTCTGAAATATGACATATAATATAACTATCATTAATGTTTTCTGAATCAATTTGACAGCTTACAATTGAAAATATCAAGTTCTATGGCCTACCCAGTTGAGAGGATATGAATCAAGATCTAAACCTTCTTTCATCGAGTAATGTATTTTCGGAATTTTCGATATATAAACTTGGAAGTACTTGTATATCATAAAATACAATTCGAACAACAATTAATAGAACAGAAAAGTTTTCAAATTTTTTTAGTGATTTTCAATAGGCTATATCTCAGTGAAAAATGCTCATATGGGAAATAAAAGAAACAACTTTCAAAGCTTCAAGATTCTAGTTTCTTGATTTATTGGTTAAAATTTTTTCGAGATACCGATAGCCATGCAATCTTCCGATAAATCGAAAAAAAAAAATTTTCAAAATTTTTAAAATTTTTATTTTTGCTCTACGCGCATGGAGAAATTTTTCCGAGCTGGACGAACTCAAAGATCGCATAGCCTGTTTATTCAGATCTAATCTGATTTTTACCATCTTCGAATATGACCAATTGTTTTCGAGATCTCTAATTTTGAATGCAAAAAGATCCTCCGGAACTACTGAGTGCCTAGTGAGCCGAGAGGCGGTTTCTTTTTCTGCAGGAAATTTTCTAGAAAAATCTGTCATTAAAATAAAATTTTTTTGCCTGTAACGTTAACTGGAAAAAAACAAAAATATGCCAGTTTGCCATTTTTTGGCTAATGGACTATATCTTGGTCTATATTGGGGTAAAGCTCAGGCTATAAGGAAATTTTACAACCTGATTTTTCCTGCATAGGTAGATCGATCGGCCTAGCGGTTTTGTTGGATCGATTGATTGAAATTTTGAAGAAATTAAGGAAACAAGATTTTTTTCTCTGAATTGTTCGCTTGAATTTTTTCAAATTTTGTTTTCAATAATTTATCTTCCAAAAAAACCAATTCTGGTAAAGATTGAAGAAATAATGTAATTATTGATTGATTAAAAAATCAGGTCATTTTGAAGGAGCATAAATCTTGTTCCCATAATTTTTTCTAAATTTCAATCAATCGGTCTAACAAAACCGCTGAACCGATCGATCCACCGATTCAGGGGAAACTTTGGGGAAAAAAACGCCTGTCGGTTCGCTAGGCGACCAGTAGTTCCGGAGATATCGGCAGTTGAGTGACAAATGGTCGAGGACAAACGGTCATATTCGATGGTCGTAAAAAACAAATTAGAGCTTAATAAACAGGCTATGCGACCTTTGCATCGGTCTAGCTCTAAAAAATTTTTCCATGCGACTAGAGCAAAAATAATGATTTGAAAAATTTTCAAAATTTTTTCTTCCTGATTTATCCGAGGATTGCATGGCTACCAGTAATCCGAAAAATATTTAACCTATAAATTAAGGAACTAGAGTCTTCAAGCTTCGAAAGTAAGTTTATATTTCCAATACGACCCTTTTTCTGTTTCTTTAATTATTGTAGTGACAAAACATCCCCTAAACGCGAACACTATTCAGCTGAATAATACAGGGTGTCCGGGGAATAACTGTACATACTCTTACCAGAGATAGAGTTGGACTAAGTGATTACTGATTGACTATAAAAAATTAATTTCTGGATTTACCTAGAAAGCTACAGGGTGATATTCCAACTTCATGGAAATACTTAGACCATCATAAAATCCACACTTATTGATGGATATTATTGAAACTTGGGAGGTTATTGGCAGATGCTAAGGTCGAGACAGAAAGATATCAATTATTTCATTATTCCAGGGCCGGACTCATTAATCTTCATTCGAAGTGTTGGGGATAAAACAAACACTTTGTATTTCGAATTACAAATAATTGATTCGCTTTTTAAAAAGAAGCTAAATTATGCTTCAATTTGTGATATCGCTTAAAGTTGTCACATCAACAATTATTTTTTTATG
This sequence comes from Hippodamia convergens, assembly GCA_038502775.1. Classification (NCBI taxonomy): domain Eukaryota; kingdom Metazoa; phylum Arthropoda; class Insecta; order Coleoptera; family Coccinellidae; genus Hippodamia; species Hippodamia convergens. The sequence continues at coordinate 36,906,057 of CM076610.1, forward strand.
AATTTTTGAATTTAGCTGAAGTTCGAAAAATTGAATTTTTCATTATGAAGAGAAATGAAAATCTCATGTTTGAATACAAAATGCGAAAGTATTAGTAGAAAATTTTCAAAAAAGTTCAGAGCTTCAATAAGCACATTCCATAACGAAACAAAAACAAATTAAATAAACTAAAGTACAGTAAAGAGTACCTAATAAAAATGAAAATAGGAACAAATGAATTGCTGAGTCAACGTTATTTCAGAAGTAGTTCGAAATGACAACCATTAGCTTGTATACATTTCTCTTGCCGATTTACTAATTCAGTTAGGGGTTTTTACATTGGAAGAAGTGTCACTTTGGTTTATATCTTTGTTGTCGAACACCCGGTATACATACGAATAATGGTGAAATATGCTCATGTAGGTATATCCTATATACTTAACCTTTTTTTTTTTGATATACCTTCATTTACTCCATCGCAATGAGATCCGGGTCTGGGGGTGGTCACCCAGTATATCAACAAATAATTATAGTCTTCCTCACCTTTAGTAACTTTTTAAAGAGAATTTATTATTTATTTTCGACCTTCACAAGATGACTAAGTCCTGTTCAGGTAAATTAATTCTATTTTTCGAACTCTATCCGAATTCAAAAATTCATAAAAAAATAATTGTTGATGTGACAACTTTGAGCGATATCACAAATTGAAGCATAATTTAGCTTCTTTCTAAAAAGCAAATAAATTATTTGTAATTCGAAATAAAAAGTGTTTGTTTTACCCTGAACACTTTAAAGGAAGGTTGATGAGTCCGGCTCTGGCATAATGAAATAATTGATATTTTTCTGACTCAACCTTAGCATGTGCCAATAGCCTCCCAAGTTTCAATAATATCCGTCAATGAGTTTGGGTTTTATAATGGTCTAAGTATTTACATGAAGTTGGAAAATCACCCTGTAGCTTTCTAGGGAAATCCAGAAATTAATTTTTTATAGTCAATCAGAAATCACCTAGTCCTAATCTATCTCTGGTAGGAGTATGTACAGTTATTCCCCGGACACCCTGTATGTGTGTTTAGGGGATGTTTAGTCACTACAATTTGTCCCCCTAATGAAATATAATTCGACAGTTACCTTAATATCATATTTAAAAAACAGAAATGTGATATTTTAAAGCTCCAAAAAAAATGAATGTACTTATTTAGTTCATTTTTTTTTTGGAGCTTCAAAGCGTCTGACAAAAATTCTGGTACATGGAAAGTGTCTGACACTTATGATAATAATTTAGAAATAATATTCTATAAAACATATAAAAAATCAGCCTTGTGAAAATAAGTTACGTCAGACAGCTCTGGGATCTTGGACTAATAATATTATACTTCAAGAAACGGAACACAACTGATATAGGTATACATTACCACATCACCCAGTGGAGTCTCTACAGTATAATAGTGCCTAATTGCATTATTTTGATATATGACGAATTGAACAATATATTTAAAAGGTAATTAACATCAGAACTAAATTATCCCATTTAGAATCTTGATTATACAAAGAGCTACCAAAACATGCATATCATTAGGTGATTGGCTTAAATGGATATAAATGATGAATGGACCCAGCAAGTTATACAGTGGCTGCTGGACCCAATTTCGGAGCTGCTTTATCGTTGACGGAAGAACTAAGTAAGTAAAGATAACGAGAAGATGATGCTGTTGATCCTTATCACTTTACAGATGTTGAATTAAAATTGAAACTGCTCTTGGGTCATTCGTAATTCATGACTGAAGACATTTGTTAGCAGAATGATTTCTTCAATATTGTTAGGACAACTAAGACATTTTTCGGCAATTTGAATTAAAACCACATAGAGACGTTGGTGCTATGTTAACTTCGGATTGTATGAAACTTAATAGGAATTGACAATCGGTCAATGCGAATTAATCTGACACAAAACCCTCGAACCTTCATTTCAATTGGCCAGTTCATTCATCTAACTGGGGCAAAAAAGTTTTTTCCTATAACAGTGAACAAACAATAAAACTTGGAATAAAACAGGAAGGTAACGTCTATATCACACTCCTTCACCAGATCAAATTGTGAAATATTCAGAATCGATTTGGCCTGATGTCATTCATAATAATAAAAATATAATATAATATAATAATAATAAAAAATATTCTGTGATAAACAGTAATCACGGAGGCGTGAGCCTGTGCGTGATCTGTAATAATATACAGGGTCTTTCACGAGGAACCTCACCCATATTTATACGGGAAACTACTGAACGTATTTTCATGAAATTCAGCACTCATAAGTATTTCACGATGCTGATGAAATCTAAAATATTTTCAAGGCACGAGCACCTCCGGATTTTCCGGAAATGACGTCAACTTCCGTTTTTCAAATTAGAACACCATTTTTTTATTGCAGAAATAGATTCCTTAGAAAATTTCAAGTTATTTTGATGTAACATTTTTCAGTTTTGGTTGGAAAATTCACTCTGAGCGGGAAAATTCGAAAAAAAAATCGAAAATAGAGTTCCGCTGAAACAAGAATAACTTCGAGGTTTTTGGATGGAAAATTTTCATTTTTGGAATTTTTCAAGATGTAAGATTGATGTATCCACTTTGAAAATCGAAATCGCGATCCATGATACAGGGGGTGAAAAAATCGCTTTCAAAGTTAGGGATGACAAAATCGTGAAAAATCACTTTTTTCAAATTAGAACCCCATTTTTTCATGGCAGATATTGAATCTACGTTAAAAAATAATTTGAGTGTATGCATCACACCCTTGCCCTAAAATAGATATTTTCTGAGTTATTCACAAAAAACTGTTTTCGTCTTGAATTTTCAGCTATTTCTTTTCCCTTCACGCCAAAAAGATGAAATTTTCAGGAACTGTTATTTGAACCATGCTGTAGATTTTTCACCCCTTCTTGAAACCGATTTCAAGTTACTATTAGGAGAACCATGGCAAACTCTCGCAGTTATAACTAGAGAAGATGCTCAAAGTTTTGACCGTTAATTTCTAGACATTTATTTATACGTCTCAGGAATGCTTCGTGCGTTGCTCTTCTTATTTCATCGGGAGGAAGAGATCTGCAAAAGTGTTTAAAAACCAAATTGAGTTTCAAAACTATGAATCTAAAAATCTAAACAAACCTGAACGATATCTGACTCGTTCTATGCAGTCCTCTTTATCAGTCAGGGGAGTTGAGTAGACAATATCTTTTATCCTACCCCAAACATAACAGTCTAAAGGAGTTGAATCGGGAGAACGTGGTGGCCAAAGATGTGGACCATTGTTCGCCAACCATCGATCTTCAAATAGCCTGTAGAGGATATTTGACACATTGAGTGAATTGTGTGGAGGCGCGCCATCTTGTTGATACCATAATTCATTATGGTTCTGTACTAGCGGCTCAATTATTCGAGTCAATATGTCAGAATATCTATCTCCTAAGGGAGAACATTCTTTGAATAATGCAAACATGTGTAGTGTTCTATCTTACCAGTTAAAGTCCCATCATAAATGTGAACATCGAGAATTGCATTATTTTTGATGGCGCAAAAAACATTGAAACTCCAGGTCTCTTGAAAGTTCCATTGTCTGAAGTGGTGGTTGTTCTCTTCATCCCAATAATGACTGTTATGCCTATTGAAAGAACCATTCTTTGTGAATTTAGATTCATCTGTCCAAATTATACAGTCCAAAAAGTTTTCATTCTCTTGAAATCGAATCATCATAGCTTCGCAAAACTCTGTTCTCCTGACGAAATCAGTTTCCTTCAAATGCTGTACCCTATTGAATTTATATGGGTGCATTTTATGTTTTTTTAATATTCTCCAAACACTCGATTGAGATAATCCCAGATCAATCTCGGCATCTTTGAGAGAATTTTGAGGATTCACACGAAAATATGCAAGAACAGTAATTTCGTTGTTCTCATCTTCTACTACACTTTTTTCTCTGTGTATAGTTTTCTTAACGAAAGATCCGACATTTCTCAAGTTTGTCATGGTTCTGTTAATGGTATCTCTCGTTGGTCTGGGTCGGTCAGGAATCCTCTCAATGAACAGTTGAATCGTTCTATCTACAACTTTATTACATTCTCCATGAAGTAGAATGAGATTTAAATAATCTTCATTGGTAAAATTAGGCATAGTGATCGATTTTATAACTTAATACGAATTATCACCAAATTAATAGTAAACACAAAATGCTACTGAATAAAGAGGAATTTGGCAGATGTAGTTAATGATATCTATCATAAAAAAAAAGAATGTAAAAGATGGTAAGTTTTTGCATATGGTTCATAAGGAATTATTTATTTATCACTGGAGAGAAAACCGATGGCCGATTAGTTGAAATAAAGAGGTTTCCGATACAAATTCGAATCAAAATTCGAAATCTATTTAGGAACAACCTGTAACTTTTTTCTCTTGCATATTAGGGTAGTAAAATCTAAAACATGGTTAAAGTAACAGTTCCTGAAAATTTCATCGTTTTGGCGTGAAGGGAAAAGAAATACCTGAAAATTCAAGACGAAAAACTGTTTTTTGTGAATAACTCAGAAAATATCCACTTTAGGGCAAGGGTGTGATGCATACACTCAGATTATTTTTTAACGTAGATTCAATATCTGCCATAAAAAATGGGGTTCTAATTTGAAAAAATTGATTTTTCACGATTTTGTCATCCCTAACTTTGAAAGCGATTTTTTCACCCCCTGTATCATGAATCGCGATTTCGATTTCAAAAGTGGATACATCAATCTTACATCTTGAAAAATCCGAAACATGAAAATTTTCCATCCAAAAACCTTGAAGTTATTCTTGTTTCAGCGGAGCTCTATTTTCGATTTTTTTTTTCGAATTTTCCCGCTCAGAGAGAATTTTCCAACCAGAACTGAAAAATGTTGCATCAAAATAACTTGAAATTTTCTAAGTAAACTATTTCTGCAATGAGAAAATGGTGTTCTAATTTGAAAAACGGAAGTTGACGTCAATCGAAAAAAAAGTTGGCTGAAGACCTGCAACTCTTAAAACCAATCGAAATCAAACCCATCGTTAGGCAATAATTACGAAAGGGTGCGGTGACAGAACCAAGGTTCATAGGAAACTTACCTGAAAAAGACTGGTTTAACGTTTGTTTTTTTAATATATGTTGATCTACTTTACCCTCTAAGAGGATGAAGTCAATTTTGTTATGCTTTAAAACAGATGATCGACTTTACCCAATGTGAGGGGTAAAGTCGATCACACTTTGAAAGTAAATTAAAAATTTAATGGGAAATGTTAAAAAAAAATACAAATGGATTCATCAAATTGCTCAATTTTTGAGCTATCTTTATTTTCAGTTTCATTTAAAAAAAAATTCAATCGTTTAGGCGCTATGCTATGCCGATATGAACTTGCAATTTTTAGAAAATGATTAAGCATAGAAAATTTTTCGGTGAGGCAGACAATAGTATGTAGTATGAGCACTCCTTTGAACAAGATAGAGTACCTACCACCTCATGTTAGGGGAAATTTTGTCGCCAAGTAAAACCAAAGCTTACATCGATGGTAATGGTGGTATGTTTAATTATTTTTGTATTTTTATTATATGGGTTGATTCAGACCAAATGCGAAAAATTTAGGATTTAAATTCAGCACACCAACTCACAGGTACAGAATTTGTTTCTGAACAGAGGACCTCAACCTTTTCGTTTCTGAGATATAGGCAGTTGAAATTCAAGAAAAAAATACGGTTTTTGTCTTTTGGCCTGAGTGAGATTTCTCCTTTTTTGGTGAAACTGCTTTGAAAAAAACTGTTTTCGTTCGGCACTTTGATCCAGTGGCGGAGATACCGGTGTAGTCGTATACTTTGATAGCCCCAAATTCTACACTACCTATTTTCTTGAAGAAACTGATTAATATTCATTCTCGTGATTTTTTTTCGTCAGACTCTTGTATTTTGAGATAACCGTTTAAAAAATGTATTCTCAATTTTAGCGAAAGCAAAAATCCACAAAAATTGATAGTAGGCAATTTGTATTCAATTGTTTTTTCCAATGAAATATTCTGAAACATATTCAGGAATTTCGAAAACACTCTGGACAACAGTAATCATGAGATAAAGACCACTGAATTTCAATGCCCTGTATTTCAAAAACGCATAGGTTGAGGGCCATTCTGCAAAAACAAATTCTGTTTGAAATGGAGGGCTGACTTTTTACAATTGGTCTGAATCACCCTGTATATTAAAGTTGTAATTTGATGACATGCAGAAACTTTGGGCTGAGTTCGGATAATCTCGCGTCAAGTATACGCGCGACCATGTGAACATTTGTTTATGTATATGACAACTTTGCATCTTATTATCGGATTGCGCTTACATAAGCGATCATGTGTTTCATCTGCAATAAAGTTCTTTTACGTTTGATGAAGAATATCAGCCTAAAAACGGTTCCCACTTTTTCTTCTCTAATTTTTAATCACACTGTATTTATGTAAATATTAATAAAACTAAATTGCGTTTCAGAAACTTCAATTCCTAATGGTACAAAAAAAATTACCGGGAGAACTTGTAGATGATCATTTGGATCGGAACTCAATGCGCATATAGGCGTGAGTTTAAAACTACCTTTTTACATCCAGGCAAAACGCGTTTCAAACTATTCTATTTTATGGTTTATTATTGCCAACTATTTAATGTTAGTCGTTTGCATAATCTCAAATTATATGCTCTTTCATGATAACGCAATTTTTTTATTCGTACTAAATTTAATATTGACGAATTGAAGTTGATGATTCGGTTTACATCAACAGAGATCGAAGAAACTGGGTACTCTACCTCTATCTTCACAAATAAGATAAATGATGCCAAAATGAAATAAAGCAGCCAATGCAGGGAAACAGCTTACAGTACTGCTTCAAATATTAATTCAAGCTGAAAACCAATCTCAGCAATGTCCCGTCCTCCGCTCCAGGCCATAATATAAATAATCTAATTACGATCTATGATCTCAAAGTGGCGGGTTCAGTAATTTGAACTTGGACGGTAGCGATACATAACTTTAACTACAAATTGCGTTTTAATAATTCTCATTTCGACTCTGCGGTACACTCAGTATCTCTTCATCCTTCTCCAGGATCCATTTCTATCAAGGATTCGAAAGGACGGAAGGTACTACGTAGAGATAATTATAGCATGCATGTAATTTAATTTCACCAGGGTCGTAATGGGAGGAGTCTAATGACAGACTAATTATGGGGCTCTCCAGATAGACTAACTCACGTCATCTTACGCTTTGAACGTGTTATAACCCATTCTTTTGATTAACTTCTGCATATTAGGGCTATGGCATCTGGATTCATGGTCAACGTTCGAACGCGAGATAATATGAGATGGGCGGATTTCTGATTAAGAATTTACTGGGATATGGATTGATTTACCTAGTTATTGGAAGGCATTCAATGTTCACTATTCATTACAAATTGAATGATAATATAATCAAATATTGGTTATTACGAGATTACCTTATTTAATTTCCACTTATTGATATACATCTCGATAGATGGAGATTGCACATTTTGGTGATGTTTAAAGACAACTTCGTAAAGAAATTTATTAACCATCATCGACATGTCCATGAGCTAAAGAGTTATGAACAGCATGCAATCCACCATTTCATTTTATATCATCAGACAATATCGTATATTTGAAAATAAGAAAAGCACAAACTAGAGAAGCGAGTCGATACTAATTTGTTAGATCCTGGAAAGAAGAAATCATTTTCTGGTTGAAATATATGTAAAATTTTTCACATTCCTGTATTTCTCATTAGAAGTATATATAGAAGTATATATTCGAATGAAAATATATAAAAAAGTAATTCCGACAATTTTAAACCAGAAAACCAGATATCCCTAATGATTGACATTTAGAAAATACTAACAACCAATCATCGACATGTGAGTACCAATTATCGACAAAGTGAACATTTGTGAGTACGCGTCCGTCAAAGTTTAGAAGTAGCAGAGCTTCAGAAACTGATTTTGTAGGTTCGTTTTCGCCTTTTTCGTTCAATTTAGTTTTTCTGATTTTTTTTTGCAAACCGTTAGTGTGCTGGTGCGATATACTACTCCTGAAAGAAAGCCTTGAGAAAATCAACTGCAGAGGAATATGGACTTAATATCAGGATATTTCAGGAAATGGAGAATTAAAGCAAACGCAAACAAAACCGTTGCTATAATATTTAGATGAACAAGATCTATCGATGAAATAGAAAACATCATGAAAGACGGCGAAAAGATCGCATGTAGTAAACAAGCTGAAATCCAACAAAGATGTTTTCGCAGGGACATGAACATATATAGGTGAAGTTATAGAGTGGGGCTCTTATCTTGTTCAACTTTTTCTTCTGTGTTGATCCCATCTCAATTTTGGATCGATAGATATTCCCAAATATTTCACATTTTCAGTTTGAGTTATGCATGTCTCATTTTAGATTACCAGATCTCCTAGAACAGGAAGACTTGGTACAGAGGAGCCAAATATCATCATATATCGCGTTTTATCGATAATGGGGTTGAAAAAATATTGTCACGATTTTACGAAGTTGTATGAAAACTAGAAATTGTCTGACGAAGGAGCCTGATTCAGATTCCGAAACGTAACGCATCAGAGTTCAAAGTGTTTTCTTTTTGTTCATTGTTAGGCAACAATTTCTTCTTGTAAAGTTTTGGCCCCTGACAAATTAGTGCTCAAATTTTTACGCAGCAGCCTTTCTTCTATTATTGAAAAAATTTTTCTAATTGTTTCTTGTTTCATAGACTGGGAGAGAAAACCCGAATTAAGTTTTCAGGAATTGATCTTATTTTTTTCAAACTCCTTAATTATTTCAGGAAAAATTTTTAGTTGCATTCTGCCTTTCAGTTCCATGCATTTCCCTGGTATTCAATAACACCGCCATCAGCTAAGCAACTTGCATCTTCATGGATCCTCATTCTAAGTAGGCTGTCGATGAAAATGAGGAACCAAATATAGTAGCCTGGAGAAATCCTTTATATTCGTTAACTTCCCAATCATCACGACTTGCTTTATATCGGATAAATAGCTTTGGAGTAACTTACCACAGCCGCGGATCTGAATATTCTGCTCTTCTATTTTCTGTAATCCACTCTGGATTCATCAGAAGAATAACCCCCGAACATAACACCTATTGACGAATGCCCAAGATCACCTATCGTCAACATACTATCAGAATCTCAGCTGAAATAAATCTTGACGGGATTTAACCTATTTCATGTTTCGCCGAACTAACACCTAACGCCTATTCGCTGCAAACCATTTTTTAAGATATAAGCAAGTGTTGAACTTTGAGCGGTTTACATTGGTAGATTAAATGGTCGGGCTCAGTGGTCGAGTACGTACTATTCCCCTACTAGCATAATGTAAACAGGTCATGCTAGTAAAGCTTAATAAACTGTTTTTATTAAGCTGTGACATTAGAGTACTAAAGATAGTGCACGGTGCACGGTAGAGTAGAGTGGATAGCACATGTGGAATAGTACACTCGACTATCCCATCCCCACTTCAAAATCTCACTCTACTCTACTGGTTTATTTCTTGACTACATACCAATACCAATGTGAACAGACACTTGCCCGGTCTTAGTAGAGGATAGTACGCTTCCCCAGTCTCCCGTGTGATTCGTCCCATCTAACTATCCCTTCTAATTACTAATAACGTGTAAACAGAAACTCTACTGAAATGATTAGAGTAGAGTATTTTCGTAAAAAGGTATGTTAGTGAACTCGACCATTTACTCTATTTACTCTACCAATGTAAACCGCGCTTAACCCAACTGGGAAACCCCGTTCACTTGTTGGATTTTCCGTCCGTATGCCTCCACATCTTATTTGGGGTAAAATAATAATTTTAGAGGTCCATTCTGACCTAAAGATGTATAGGACAAGTCAAACAATTACAAGCTAAGTTGCTAAACTATTTGTTAGGAATTTTCGAACCTTTATAAATGTAAAAGCACTGAACACTCAAAATATCATTATCAAGGCTTACATGATGAACGATTATCACAATTGAATATCAAAGGCAGGATTCTTTTCTGCTCTATGAATATTCTACTGCATCTGTAGAAGACCCCCCAGAGTGAAATATTATAGGCTATATGACTGTAAGTTAGGCTATAGTAGATGTTTGACAATGACTTCGCACCTAACGAATCCTTCACACTATTGATTGCGTAATATGCACTTTTTAATTTCTTACTGAGGGTATCAATGTCAATATTCTGACACCAAATTAATCAGTTATCTACATAAACGCCTATAAATTTTATCCTGTGATGTGATGCTCACAGATGAAAGTAAGCCCATCAAAACTTTCAGCTGCCACGGCAGCAGAAGTATCGTCGGCAATAAACTGTTTAAGTAAGTTTTAAATAGAATAAAGAGAAGCGGCCTCAATGTTGAACCTTGAGCCACCCCTGAAGTGATATTGAAATCATCAGACCAAGAGTTTTCCATACGATCTTTCATCTTCCTGTCCGAAATAAAACTACGTAGCCAGTCCAAAAAGACGCCTTGGAAGCCAAGATTATCATACTTTAATATCATGAACTTGCAAGAACGTCAAAAGAATTGGATAGGTCAAAAATAATCCTGCTATTATCATCAGTCATGTGTATTCTTACACAAGTTCAACAAAAGACAATGCAGCTGTCTCAGTAGAGCCACCGGATCTAAAACCGTGCTGACAGACTGGTATTATATTAGACTTTGAAAAAAAAGCCTTTGATAAAGTCCAACATGATAAACTTATCTCAATTCTACGTGAATCCGGAATTGATGACAGAGACGCAAACATACAAAGATATCAAAGCTATACTCACAACAAAAAGCCATTGTCCGAATAGAAAACGAAACATCAGAAGAGTTAAACATAAGGAGGGGAGTACGCCAAGGTTGTACGCTGTCACCTATTCTATTTAACGTGTACTCAGAACATCTATTCAAAGAAGTATAAGACAACACAAAATATGGAGTTTTAATAAACGGAGAAGTAGTGAATAACCTGAGATACGCTGATGATACCGTCCTTATAGCAGATACTGCTGAAGGACTTCAGAGACTTATAGACCGTGTGGTGACTGCATGCAACAGATTTGGTATGAAGATAAACTAAGTGTAAAAGACACAAACATTAATTATCAGTTAAACATACATTTCCCTGCTAACAATGTTGCTCTCACGATGGCCGATACAGTTACATATCTGGACTGCACCTTGCATAAGGACTGGGATCAGATGCAATATGCATAACATACTATGCAACCTATCTCTCAACATCCATACAAGAATAAGCAGTGGCGGCCTTAGGGGATGGCGAACGGGGCCATCGCCCAGCGCCTCATTTTTGATGGGGCCTCGCGCTCAAAGATCCCGAAGATCCGAGCAAATTTTGATATTGATTTAGATCCCTTATTATTTATAAAGGTTCAAACATAAGCGTAAGTTCGAGAAAAGTTTGTTAACCAATACATTGATTCAAAATAAAATTGAAAAAAACATGATGTAGTTTTTGAATATTGCGTCTTGTCGGAACGTCCAAATATGTAATTTGGGCACCAGATGTCTGACCCACCAGATCAGTAGGAAGAACAGAATGTAGATTCCCACAACACAATTAGAGTAAAAATTATCTATGTATTTAGGTACAATGTTTACTTATCCCAGATTTTGGAACCTCATAAAATATTTATAGCCCTGTTGACCGTTCTTTGGCGGTCCCTTTGAAATATTCGTTGAATTATCGTGTTATGAATGAATTCATTCCATTGTAGAGAATTACGGAAGGAGAGCGAAATCTGTTTTTTTTTCAAATCTAGTGATTAGGGATAAGAATATTAGAATCAGTTTTGTTATATCCTATTTTTTTCTGATGGAAAACTTCCATTGTTTTTGGTTCACATATAGAGGTCACAATTTTGTCTTGTTAGTGAATTGAGAAATTAATTCAATTCATTGGTTTCTAAAACGTATCTTTTCAGTGTGGCTTTTGTAAGTCTAAATTTGGATACCAATGAATTTATCCAATACATAATATGGAGTTATTGGGGATTCAATAACGCCAGGCACTAATATATCCTGGTCGTATTTGACATCTGAGCATGCGCAGAGGAAAAAAATACGCCTGGAATTATTAAAGTTACTGCCTGCCACTATTTGTTGCTCCATTATTCCTGGTACAGCCATGCCGTTATTCCTAACCTTGTATGTATATTTTCCTCAGAACATAGAATATTCTATAATTAGAGATATTATCTCTGCTCCAAACCTTGTATTATTTCATGATACAAGGAATGTATTGCTTGTATCATGGTATTATTTCTTGGAGAGCATTATCCCTATTTATTAAAACATTATCCAGAATCAGAAATTCCATGTAATCATCATCTGCTCCTGCCAATATTGACGCTTCCAAATGCCGATCCATTTCTGAATGTAAAAGTAGCTAGTGAATGTTTTAAGATGTTTGTTTACGGGCACAACGCACAACGTGGCGAATTTAAGGTTAGGAATAAATCCTCTCTGAATAGCGCAGGCCCAATAACTCTTATTTCTGGCACATTTTTAAGTCAGGCAGTACTTGTCACTATTAATAGTGACTGGCGTTAATAGTGGATGGCAGTATTCCAATAACTCTCTAATACTTCAGTATCGGACGCTCAAAAGTATCCAAGTTGCACAACACTACCCCGAACTGTTCGGAGCTTCAGGGCTTGATACAATTGGGACTTGACGCCGTCAATCCTCAGTCAAACAGACCATTGCCCCTCTATCGCTCGGGCAATCCCAGAAAAAGTCATATATGGTGGATTTTGCAGAGAAATTTTGATACAAATATTATGAGAAACCACTGTTTTCAATAGAAAAGTGCAAACAAGATGGTGACATTTCCCATGGAACTTTCTATTCTGTCCATCTGGATCATAAAAATAAATAGTTTTTATGATCTTCTCTTCGAAACCTAAAATTTAATACAAATACAGCTGAGATTGAAGAACATTTCATTGTGTTTTAGGCAGCTGGGAGTTCGACTGATTACATAATAAAAGAATTATATGTATGCATCATAATATGCGTGGTGAAAAAAGTGATGTCCAAAACCGTTATTCTTGAAATTAATCCACTTGCATACTTTTTACCTTGTGGGAGTCATATCTTGAATCTCATCCTAGGAGATGCAGCACCGTCTTGTGCCCAACCAAAATCTCTTCGCTCTGTTTGCCGGCTCAACTCAGAGGTGGGCAATTTTAAAGGATCATGTAAAAGACTTATCACCTACACCGCTCTGTGAAACCAGATTCACGAAGGAAAAAGGGTCTCGCGAAAACTTACCGCCCATGGCCTCGAAATGGGTGAGGCCGCCCCTGAGAATAAGAATATTAAAATGTTATATACTCTCAACTTTCCTGTATGGAGCAGAAGCGTGGACACTTACGGATGCCTCATGTTCGCGCATAGATACATTTGAGATGTGGTGTTACCGTCTCATGCACCACGTGTCAAATGCTACGGTATTGCAACGTATCGAGGGACAACTAGAATATCTTCAAACGCAGAAAATCGGAATACTTCCGACATATCATGCGGAATGAAAAATACCATCTTCTCCAACTCATTCTACAGGGAAAATGGAGGGCCGAAGGTCAGCAGGACGAAGGCTGCGAAATTTACGCACATGGACTGGTATTTTTTTACGTTTTGGATATCCACGTTGTTTATTATGTTTTGTCTTATAAATAAATCTTCGTAAAAATCTTATCATTGTTTAATTTATTCATTTATCTTCCAATTGTGGATGAAATACCTTTAACATTTTCTCAACTTCTGTCGGCTTTATTTCTCAGCAAAACATGTGAAGATATTGAATACTAGTATGTTAAATAGGTACAGACAATTTCAACAAATGATATTCTATTCGATAACGTGGAGTCGGAATTAGCGTTTTCTAATCAGCTGCTTAATGAGTCTTAATATGGCAAATTCCTTCATGCGGCTGTTTTGATCATGAAAGTTATTAAATTTGAAAAAAAAAACATTGATAAGATGATACATGCAGAATCTAGGAAATTTCCCAGCATCTCAATATACAATTTCTGTCTATTTACCGTAACACATTAAGAACAGAGATAAACAAGATCGATTAGTTATGATGAAATCGAAACTTCTAGCAAAACACTCTGAAAAGAAGGCATGAAATAACGAGTCGATGTCATATTAATCAATAAATTATAATTTAATAATAGTGGCACATAAGTTAGTAGCCACTACAAGTCAACATTATTACTCTGTAAGACGGCTCGAAACAGGTTATAATGAAAAATATTTTCTTGTTAGTTGGTGGTGGGCGTCTTCTTCAGTGAAGTAATGTACTCGATTAATTTAATCCTTATCAAATGGAGATCGATATGAGGGTTATAACAAACTGGGCCCAGGCTATAATTACAAGCATTTAAGATTTTAATTATTTTTATCTCGAATTTATATAATAGCATGGTAGTGTAATGATAATGTGTTATACCACAACCAAAAGGCTATTTGGAAGGTCTTTGAGGAATTATTGATCGGCGAAATTTATTCAACGGAAGACTTGTATCCAATAGCTTTTCCTATATTATAACAATGTATAATTTAATGAATTGGTTGACGCTTTCGCGGCCACCGTTTAATGTTACTTGTTTTTCCGAGCATTTCGGCCTTCTTCGTCGATTATTATACTCGACGTTTCAACAGTTCGAGTGTCTGGCATCTCCAGGAGTTGTTCTAGCTGATTTGAGCTGCTTGATTATGACTCATAATCATCAATATATCGAACACACTGTTTGTTTTTTTGTAACTTACCTTATGACAGTCGATATTTGACTCGTCCTTTCTCATTATACCCAATATCTTATCCCGAACAATGTTCCCTTCTTAATTGTAAATAAATTGAAATCGATTTTTTTCAATTGATAAAAAATTAGTCTTACTGATTAACGAACTCTAATAGGTCACGAGTTCTGAAATAGATTCAGGCTGCAGCTGTCAAATAAGATTTAGTACTGAGTAATATTTCAATTCGGAAGTTTCCTTCATTTCCTTCAAACTTTGTGACATTTGTGTCATCAATTTCTATAAATCTCCAACTAATATTCATCCAGAAATTTGGTGCGGAGCCTTCATTATGTTATGCGGTGTTATATTGTAAATTCTAGTAATGTTATAACTTCAACTGATTCGATGGAAAACGATTACTATTTAATTGTTGAGGTGTATGATTCTTATCATTCTTCTAGATGCAATGGAGGTTCAAACCCTGATCGATGCTCGGTCTCCTGTGATGAATCATGTAAACTTCTTAGAGTAAATCGGGAAATTAGAGGTAACTTCCCTACGAAGCCAACTTAGGCCAACATAATTAACTTCAGAAAATGCGGTTCATTTTATTCTCTGTTTATTCAAGCCCCGTAAAGTACGGACATGCTCCGAATCCGAATAGCGTACCGTACATCGCGTACACCGTGGCGATCAACAAAAGTTCGCCAATATCTACACCGTGATCACGGCGAGGTGTGATGCGCTGTTGCACCCTGTCGTCCACACTTAGGTACGCGACGTGGTGCGGTACGATGTTCGGAGCATGTTTGTACGCACCTTGAGGTAAATTGGAGTCAATTCGCGAATAAACTTGACAATGACATAAAACGGTTTCGTTTCTCTAATAGAATTGAGAATATATTCTTTATTCTAAGTAAGGTTCCTCTAATGATCATTAATTAAGTAATACAGTTTCGTAAATGTATTTGAAACCGCTGCTAAAAATATTATTCCGAGAGGCGAGAGGATACTTTCAAGAGTTCTTGAATGTTCAAGGGAAATCGACAAACTTGGTTCCATTAATTGGTATTGTTTTGTGTAGGTGCAAAAGACCATTCAGGTGTGTAACCTATGTACTGCATATACCTCCTTATACTTTAAGGGATCTTCTAGAATTATTTTTGTCTGTTTCGGAGACGACGCAGGTAGAGCTGTGTGCAATAGTTTTGATCGTGGGCGACTTCAATCTGCCTCATATTGTGGCGGCATCCCCAGGCTGTTCTAAGGTGAATCTCTTCAGGAGTTGCTGAAGCGTTCTTGGGTTGAGGCAGTTAAGTAATCTGTTGAATGATGATGGTATACAATTGGATCTCGTGTTTGTTGGTGGTTTGGTGGAAGCTTCTGTTGTGCACTTTGACATTGACCTTGTCTCTGAAGATGTATATCACCCTACTATTCACATAAATTTTAGCCTTTAATCCTTGTCTACAGTTCCCCGGTTCCGGAAGGCTCAAACAAACCAATTCAGGCAGGCTGATTCTGATAGCTTGAAGTATTTCATAGAGGAAATTAACTGGGATCGTTTGAAACAGTTTGAAGCTTTGAAATGTTTTTATTAGAAATTATTTGAGTGCATTGAAAAGCAGGTGCCGAGAAAGAAAGATGTTTCAAAGATTATACGATATCCTGACTGGTTCACTGTCGATATAAAACGCAAATTGAAACTGAAGGCACATGAAGTACAATAAAACGAGAATGTCGGGATTGCTTGTTAATGGGGGTAGATCATAGAACGAATCTGGGATGCGTTGAATGAGTTTGCTGCTGGGGACACTACTTTTTCTTATTCACTGCTCATTTCCTCGGGTGGCTCGGAGGCTGAGCTCATTGCTATCATGGCTAATTTTAGAAACAAACCGACTGTTGGCGATGATATGATACTATCTTTTTTCGTCGCAGATTACGTTGTAGATTATGCTTGATAACAAACACGTGGTTGAGGACCTTCCCTTTTTTCAAAAAGAAGATGCCACGGACAATTCCAGTATTCAAAAAGAGTGATCCTTCGCAGATCGAAAACTATAGACTGATATCCATTTTGTGCAACTTCAGCAAGATATTCGCGGAAATACTTTATTTGAGGATGCTCCATGGGGTGCAGCCGTTCATATCGTTTCTCAGTGTGTAACTGATACCTTGGATGATGGGAGTCGAGTGGATGTGCTGTATACGGATTTCAGTCGAGCATTAGATACCGTTGATCATCGTATTCTTCTGCTTAAAATGTCTTCGTTTGGCTTTACTCCAGGACGTCTGAATGTTTTCAACTCAAATTAGTTCAGTCATCTTAGAATAAAAAGGGATAAACCGAGGAATTCATTTCTTAATGTTGTCTCAAAAGTCTCATTTTATCTCGTGTCTGCGTCGTAAGTTATCTCCGTTTCTTTGGTTCCAATCAGAAGTGATTGGCATGAGTGTTGAAGAACACTCATTATAAGAATTGATGATAGATGAATGTTCCACAACTTTTGTCCTAACATTTTTTCGATACATTCAACCTCTTTTGAGATAGGGGGCGGAGAGCATTTAGCGATCACGCATTCATACTGGATACTGTTATACAAGATCAATCATGAATCGCGTCGTATAGAGAAAAAACGGTACGGTTTTTGTCGTTTTAGATGAATACGCAAATATTTACAAACACAATATTAATCAAAAACTATCGTTGTATTTGACGGATATTCGGAATACACTGAAAACATAATTGCAATGAAACAATTAAGAAGTGCTGCTCTTTCAGAATCTTATGGATTTTGTTTCGATGAAACAATGATTATGCCAATCAGCCAAGACAAGTTTTTTTCAAATAAATTTGAAAAAAGACTTATGATATGCTCATTTGAAAGTTACAGAGTGTAAATATCATAACACCACAAGCGAGAGATGAAGCTGATATTCTTATTGTGGAAACTGCTATTGTAGTATCCACACATGAGAGGTCTGTCGTCATCATAGGAGAAGACATAGATTTGCTCATTATTTGAATTGGATGCTCTCAACAACATCAAGAAGAGATTTTTTCAAGAAGCCTGGAAAAGGCAATATTACAACAACAGTCAGGTTTCCGGAATTGGAAACAGATCCTGCTAATACCGTTGTTATTTTTCGGTCAACTCATTAAATAATTGATTATTTCTCGCCGTCCCGTTCAATTTAGGTGCAAACTAGTATAAGTATGTATTTTTCAGTTTCCTCAAACTTATTGAATAGGCACTTCATTTCTATGTCGTTTCATGCTTACATAATGTATGAAATGTGTCCACTTGTTATATCATGAAGAGTCTACGAAAATATTGGTAATCGCCATTAGTTCTGCTGAATTCACAAGTTAATTCGACTCACTTCATTTACTTGCATTCTCCTAGATGTATATTTCATTATATTTTTATAATTCATATAGATTTTCAAACCTCTCTAGGTTTCTCACATGAAAATGGAGAAATTGCACAAGAATTAAATTTCTCATGTATTTCTCATTAATAAATAATAATCTATTATTCATTCATGCTCATCTTATTTTTCAATAATTTTATCCTCGTTTCCTCTCTCAACGTATATCTAATTTCACTGTTTTCGAGTTTCAGATAATAATAATAATAAGGATTTATTTCCAACAGGTACAACCCAATCACAGGAAATGTACAAAACCAATGAACTATAACTAGAATAACACAATTCATTTCAATCGATGAATGAATCTGCCTCCAAAGGGACCCTGGATTGAGTCGATTTCCTGTAGAGGACGATGAGGACCTCTCTGATGTGGTTAACAGGTCAATTATAATACTCATAAAACTGGTTGATAGTCTGATAATGGTGTATTCAATAACCTTCAAACAGGGTGAAGTGGATCAAAAATCGAGGTTTTTCGGAAATGAGATTCAAAGTATTATATCGATTGGCCAATGTTTGGAACACAGATTTCATCATACTTAAGCTATCAATAGAGTCATTTGAAAAAGTTTTCGGCTTCACAGTTTCTGAAATTCTTCCGATAGAAGTGTAATTCAGACAGGGGTAGAGTGGATCACTTGAAATGAAAAAGTCTATTTTAAATCAAAAATGTGCTATAAACTAGAAATTGAAAATTTTGTTGTCTTCTGAGTGAAACAAATATTTTATTTATCCATATACAGAAAAGAGCCGAGGAAAAACCTAGCATATAATTATTGAAAATGAACACATAATTCATGAAGAGTAAAAACCTCTTAAAAAAATAAACAATGAACTTTCGTACTCATCTGAATAGGCTGTGGAAGCCAACCAGATACTAAATCAATAAAAATGTAAAAAATATAAACTGTTATTGTTAGCAATCTGCTTTTTCCGTGGTGATTTAGGATCTTGTCTCTGACTTGCGCGATAAAATAAGCTGGAAAACACGATTGATCCGTTTTACTTCGCTATATGAATAGACAAGTTGAATCTCAACCATTCTGCTCTTCTCGAAACCAGCAATTAGTGGTTTCCCTCATTTAGTACTATCATTTTGTATCCCTCATAATTTGTCAATTGTATTTTTTTGATGGACCTTCTAATCGTGCCTACCAGTGAACGTCTTTTTCTGCAAATGTTTTATTCATGGAGGAATTTTGCACTCTCCTGGGAATCTATATTGATGACGACATGAAGTGGGAAACCCTCTGCGGCACCCTTAGTAAACGTCTGCACTCGGTGATATACTCACTGAACGTTTTAAAGTATCACTTGAATACGCCAGTTCTCAAGGTAATATATTCTGCAAACTTCGAATCTCTGTTATCATATGGTACCATTTTCTGAGGTGGCAGTTCTTCATCACACAGAATATTTCTAGATCAAAAATGGGCAATTCAAACAATCTATGGAATTAAGAAAACAGAGACTTGCCGTGGTGTTTTCAAGGAGCACAGTTTAATGACGATGACTGGATTGTATATTTATAAATGTTTAATATTTGTTCGTCAACATGAAGAACTTTTCATAGATTTTGAGAATCGCAACAAAACAAGAAGAATGGATAGATATTTATTGCCCAAGTGTCGTCTCACTTTATCCCAGCATCAAGTAGAGTTTATGTCTCATAAGCTTTATAACAGTCTACCATCATCATATCTCAGTGCACAGAACGAGAAAATCTTCAAAAATAGAACTCGAAAACTGATTTTGCACTGCTGCTCTATAAATAACTAAAAAAATTTTTTTTATTGACGTATTTCCCTTTTATTGTACCTATTCAATAACTGTGATGAAATGAATAAATATTATTATTATTATTATTATTATTATTATTATTATTATTCTGAACAGGGGTCGTTGTGGCTACTTTCAGCCTTCCGGAGGGGGGGGGGGGGCAACCCTATATCAACGTGTTCACAAACAAACAGCGCTTATGCAGACATATTTTTTTTCTATTATACCACAAGTGAAAGTAACTGATTTTGATATACCCTTTTAAACCTGCCAACCCCGTCCAGGTAAGTAATACGCAACCCTATGTCTGCATATTCCGTATGTTTCATTCTATAGGTCCAGTATAAAATTTTCTTATTATCGTGATGTTGCAGAATGTTATGAAAAATCATTAAAAATATTCTGTTCAGGGTTTTTTCAGGCAACCTATTCATGAAATGTTTCCTAACATGGGAAATTTTAAAATAGGGTTCATTCTATGATCAGCTCGGTGAATGTCGATGTAGGTTCGGATCTCAAACTATATGTTTTTCTGTATTTCATTATAATTTGCCTCCTTATTGAAGGGAGGAGCAAACAACCCTTGACTCCTAAAATTAATAAAATTTTTAGACTCAGAGTAAGCAAACACAATATGAATACATACATAGAGAAAATTCAAATATAAATTATATGATATGATATAATATGAGTTTCTGTCAACCATCTGCCTAGCTTATTCTTGAATATCAACTTGCAGCATTTGATATAGAAAAATTTACCTTCTTCAATTTGATATGGTGACCTCTGAAACTGGTGTCAGGTGTCAGAGTTCAAACTGTATATACAGGGTGTTTAAAAAAAAGTAACCATCTCTCTAGGATAGATAGAAAACTAAAAAATAATAGGGGTTTGTTCAGTAAAAAATTTTCGTAATGCCATCCGTATTCAAGATAGAGGGCGTTGAAAAAGAAAAAAATAACACATTTTTTGAGATGTTGCCTAAACTACAGGCATCAATGTAATGAAATTTTACACGAATATGGCTTGGAAGCTGATACATCTAATGAGTGTATTTTGATGCCTGACTCTCATAGAAAGCGCTAGTTACACGGTTCGAACCAAGTTGTTTTCAACATAACTTTTTTGATATTATATTTATTAAGCTAAATTTTCAGCGATCTCTAACATCATTCAATTTCACACCAAAAAGGTACTCTTGATTGAACTCGATGTTGTGCACCGTTCTCGGAATATTTTGATTTGACAATCATGAAAATTTAATCGATGCTGTCATGAAGTAATGATGAATTTATTAATTGAACAAAAAAAATCACAAGAAAATTTTAAAAAAGGCTGAAAACATAAAAAAACTCAATTAGAGTAGATGTTCAAAAGGTCCTCCGTTTTCACAAATACACAAATCTAAATAGTTTCAGGCTTTCACGACCGGATATATTGACATTAAGAGAGTCTTCCGGGCTTATTGGCCGTGGTCTATTAGGAATTATTTCACCTAACGTTTCGCCCACAACTGCGGTAGGCATCTTCAGAGGATTCTTGGTCTTAGATTGTAACTCGACCGCTGAATTTCCGAAAGTGATGCTGGATTCGATCCGTTGGCCCCACTTATACCCTGATCATTGGCGGGAGAAGGTAGTGGGTTTACGCGCGCGATGTTGATTGGTCCATCGCTTCCACTTCGTATTGGCTTGATTCTAGTCTTTTCCAACACCGGCAACCATGCGCTATGTACCAAAGGAGTTTCTTCCCTTCTGTTCATATTGTTCTTATGTTTATATATCTCAATGGCTTCCATGTTCATCCTAGGATAGAAACTTTTGATGTTTGAAATAGCTTCTGCCTTTGAGAAAACAAAATTGTGTCCATCTGTCAGAGCATGTTCCGCTAGTGCGGATTTTTCTGTCTGATTGAGTCGACAGCATCGTTCATGCTCCTTGATTCTCGTATTGATACTTCGCTTCGTTGTACCAATGTAGACTTTGCCGCAGTCACAAGGTATCCTGTAAATACCGGCTTGAGAGAGTGGGTCGACTTTGTCTTTGGTAGTTCTGATCATTTGGCCAAGTTTTTGAGTTGGCTTATAGACAGTCTCTATATTGTGGCCCTTTAGTATTCTACCAATTCTATCGGTGACCTTGGGGATATATGGTAAGATAGCTCTTCCATTGGGGGTGAGTTGTGATGTGTTATCATCACGTGTGGAAAGTCTTGGTCTTATTGCCCTCTGAATTTCCTTAGCATTATATCCGTTAGCGACGAATGCATGCTGTAGATGTTCAAGTTCATCCTCCAGAAATTCCGGCTCGCACAATCGTCGGGCTCTATCTACGAGTGTTTTTATAACTCCTCGTTTCTGTTGAGGATGAAGATTGGACTGCTTGTGTAGATATCTGTCAGTGTGGGTTGGTTTTCTATAAACCCTGTGTCCTAGCTTTCCATTAGGCTTTCTAGTAACCAAGACGTCTAGAAAGGGTAGAGCACCATCCTTTTCAATTTCCATAGTGAATTGAATATTTGGGTGCCTACTGTTAAGATGGGATAGGAAAGCATCCAATTCTTCAAGTCCATGACTCCAGACGACAAAAGTATCATCCACATAACGTAGCCATGTGGACGGTCTCTTAGTTGCCGCTTCAATTGCACTTTCAGGGAACACCAAGCCATAAAGAGTCTCAATGAAGATACATCCATTGTGATCCTTCCAGCTGACAAAGGAAACGCGACGGTAGTGATGGACACCTCTGACTATGATTCCAAAATGAGGGCGTTGTTAGACCCCTCAAACTACAGGAAACTTAAAAGAGATCCTACCTCGTCCAGGCTCAGACAAGCAAAGGCTCTTATAAAAGTTTCTTCTCTCGATGAGGAACTTAAAAAGAGGATTTGTAAGAGTGAAGCAAGGGCTCCGCGTATATACGGACTTCCGAAAATTCACAAGGATAATGTCCCATTGAGACCTATCGTTAGTACCATCGATTCACCAACATACGACTTAGCCAAAGTTTTAACAACTATGTTGAGACCTCATGTGGGAAGCACGGACACTTTCGTCAAGGACTCTACCCAGTTTGTAGAAAAACTGCAGAACATTCAGTTGGGACCGAATGACCGACTCGTTAGTTTTGATGTTGTGTCTTTGTTCACACTAGTTCCCATCAGGGAATCGCTTAACTACGTGTCTGAGTTATTCCCGAATGACATAACAAAGCTCTTCGAACTTTGCCTGTCATCCAGCTATTTTCAGTGAAAAGGCGAATTCTATGAGCAAATAGATGGCTGCGCCATGGGAAACCCTCTAAGTCCTGCAATTGCAAATTTCTTCATGGAGAAATTCGAACAAAGTGCAATTGAAGCGGCAACTAAGAGACCGTCCACATGGCTACGTTATGTGGATGATACTTTTGTCGTCTGGAGTCATGGACTTGAAGAATTGGATGCTTTCTTATCCCATCTTAACAGTAGGCACCCAAATATTCAATTCACTATGGAAATTGAAAAGGATGGTGCTCTACCCTTTCTAGACGTCTTGGTTACTAGAAAGCCTAATGGAAAGCTAGGACACAGGGTTTATAGAAAACCAACCCACACTGACAGATATCTACACAAGCAGTCCAATCATCATCCTCAACAGAAACGAGGAGTTATAAAAACACTCGTAGATAGAGCCCGACGATTGTGCGAGCCGGAATTTCTGGATGATGAACTTGAACATCTACAGCATGCATTCGTCGCTAACGGATATAATGCTAAGGAAATTCAGAGGGCAATAAGACCAAGACTTTCCACACGTGATGATAACACATCACAACTCACCCCCAATGGAAGAGCTATCTTACCATATATCCCCAAGGTCACCGATAGAATTGGTAGAATACTAAAGGGCCACAATATAGAGACTGTCTATAAGCCAACTCAAAAACTTGGCCAAATGATCAGAACTACCAAAGACAAAGTCGACCCACTCTCTCAAGCCGGTATTTACAGGATACCTTGTGACTGCGGCAAAGTCTACATTGGTACAACGAAGCGAAGTATCAATACGAGAATCAAGGAGCATGAACGATGCTGTCGACTCAATCAGACAGAAAAATCCGCACTAGCGGAACATGCTCTGACAGATGGACACAATATTGTTTTCTCAAAGGCAGAAGCTATTTCAAACATCAAAAGTTTCTATCCTAGGATGAACATGGAAGCCATTGAGATATATAAACATAAGAACAATATGAACAGAAGGAAGAAACTCCTTTGGTACATAGCGCATGGTTGCCAGTGTTGGAAAAGACTAGAATCAAGCCAATACGAAGTGGAAGCGATGGACCAATCAACATCGCGCGCGTAAACCCACTACCTTCTCCCGCCAATGATCAGGGTATAAGTGGGGCCAACGGATCGAATCCAGCATCACTTTCGGAAATTCAGCGGTCGAGTTACAATCTAAGACCAAGAATCCTCTGAAGATGCCTACCGCAGTTGTGGGCGAAACGTTAGGTGAAATAATTCCTAATAGACCACGGCCAATAAGCCCGGAAGACTCTCTTAATGTCAATACACAAATCTATCCTTTCATAAAAAAAAACAATATATTTCCTTAACGCTTCAATTCTTGAGGTGAATTTACCCCTGTTGCATGAATTCTTTCTTCAAGGTACGGCCAAACTGGCTTATCCAAGGGATTGAAATCGCATGACCAAGGACGCCAATGAATCGGAGCTTCTACACTTCTACCAATCCATCGATTCGGAAATTGGTTACTTAACCGATTGTGACACCGTCTATCAATGTGGCGTGAAGCTCCATCGTGCTTAATATTTAAAAATAATAATAATTAGGTACTTCATCAATACTTCATACCAGCATCGATTATTGCTTCATAATTTTCAAATCAAAATATTCCGAAAACGCTGCACACTATCGAGTTTCATCAAGAGTACGTTTTTGGTGTAAAATTGAATGATATGTGATATCGCTCAAAATTTAGCTCAATAAATCTGATATCAAAAATTTATGATCAAAACAACTTGTTTTGAACCGTATAACTAGCGCCCTCTATGGAAGTCAGACATCAAAACACATTCATCAGATGTATCAGCTACCAAAACATATTCGTGTAAAATTGCATTCCATTGTTGCCAGTAGTTTCGGCAAAATCTTAAAAAATGTGTATTTTTTTTTCTTTTTCAACGCCCTGTATCTTGAATACGGATGGCGTTACGAAAATTAACTGAACAATCCCCAATTATTTTTCAGTTTTCCATCTCCATACATCTTCTCCATACATAGCCTGTATACATAGCTTGGTCGTACACTTCAACTTCAAAACCAGAGTTGACTTAAGTTGAGGTTTTTCCAATAACTGTTGATCACGCACCAAATCAGCGTTCGAAACAGGCCCTCAGTATTCCAATAGTGGAGTACAGAAAGATTATATTTAAATTGATGGCATGGAATTTGATTCTGATATCTACAGATGTGGATATTTGCAGAAGAAATAAAAGAAAAACTGTATATAACCATCAATATTTCAGCTGTCTTCTCAGAAATAGAAAAAGCCTTCGAAATACGATCAACAACACGAAATATCGAAGCGAGAGTTCCTCAAAGATCCCTTATCCCTAGGCTACTATTGAATATACAGACATAGAAATGAGTAGCAAAAATGCTCAATTTTCGGATGATACGGCCATATACTACTCATACCGTGAAAAAAGTCGTGCAGAGGGATATGGACATCTTCTTCTTCCCTCTTTCAAATAGGCATATGCCTGTTCCTCATAAAAAGTTTGCCTTTTCATCCGTATCTGGGCAAGTTGTCACTCCATCTCTTCCGGGGTCTTCTAACACTTCTTCTTCCAAACGGTGATTTATCCCTAGATATTCTTACTATCCGAGAGCCCATTCATTGATGTTGTCTATTCTGTAGATTCTTCTGATGTCTTCGCTCATCTCTCTATCCCACAAGGTTTTGCCTGCTATTCTTCGAACTATTTTCATTTTGTTTGTTTCCAGTATCTGTCGTGTTCTCGAGGTTTCAGGTCTGGTTTCCGCTGCAAGAGTAGAATTGGTCTTATTGTGGTTTTGTGAATTGTAGCTTTTGTTTCGATGTTTAGGTGTTTATTTCGGAAAAAAGTATCATTCAATTGACCGGCTGCTTTTCCCGCTTGTTGTAGTACTTCTGATTCCACGTCGCCATAACTTGATATCTGTACACCCAGGTAGATAAATTTCATTTCCTGATGTATTATGATGTCGTCTAACATGAGTTTACATCTCAAAGGTGTCTTTGATATGCTCATACATTTTGTTTTCACTGCGGATATTGTAATGCCTAGTGTATTGGCAACTTTATTAAACAGGAGTCTTTGGAGGTCATCCTCATTTCCTGCTATTAATAGAGCATCATCAGCGTAGCACAAGATGTTTATTTCTTTGTTCCCCATTTTGTATTTCCGTATCTTCCGTACTTGTCTGATAATCTCGTCCATCATAATATTGAATAGCGACTGACTCAGGGAGTATCCTTGTCGTATGCCTCTTTCTACTCTTATTGGTTCAGTGAGAGCGTTGTTAATCTTTGCTTGGCCTTCATTGTTCTTGTATATGTTCTCTATTAACCTACGGTTCGGTATTTGCCTATGATATAAAAGATGTACTTACTATATCTTGTAAACGGATCTTATCAAAAGCTTTCTCGAGGTCGATGAAACATAAGAATGCTGGTTTGTTGTATTCAATTGATTTTTCCGTTACTTGCCTGATAACAAACGCAGCATCTGTACATGATTTACCATTTCTGAAACCTTGTTGTCCATCGGCAAAAGAAGTGTGTTCGTTTATGATGTTAGATATAATCTTTGTTATCAGCTTGAGGGTGGTAAATAAAAAATGTATTCCTCTGTAATTGGCAGGTTCTTTTTAATCGCTCTTTATGAAAAGTAGAAGAAGGGTACTTATTCACCATTCATCCGGAATCGTGCAACATTTGAGTATCCTGTTGGTGTCGAGGTTGGTGTGTTTGGTCAGTTCTTGGACTAGAACTTTCATTCCATATTTGAGGAAGTCGTTGGAAATGTCGTCTTGGCCTAGTGTTTTTCTATTTTTCAAGTGCTTTTTTCACATCCTCAGATCCTTTTTCAATGTCGTCGTTGTTCTTTATATTAGGAGGTTCTTTTGCTGGAATCGTTTTTGTGCAAGTTCCTGAGGTATTTGATCCATGTTTCGTTTTTGATCTTGCTGACAGGCATAAATTCATTGATATCTCTCCTCTGGTCTCTCCTCTGGTCTCTCATAAAGCGCCATATTTGTTTTTGAAACACGTAGAAGTCATTCTCTAGTCGTTTAGAAAATTTTTCCCAATGTCGTCGTTGTTCTTTATGTTAGCAGGTTCTTTTGCTGGAATCGTTTTTGTGCAAGTTCCTGAGGTTTTTGATCCATGTTTCGTTTTTGATTTTGCTGACAGGCATAAATTCATTGATATCTCTCCTCTGGTTTCTCATAATGCGCCATATTTGTTTTTGGAACACGTAGAAGTCATTCTCTAGTTATTTGGAAAATTTTTCCCAGTAATCCATGGATCTGGACTCAATATCAGAACATTTCAAGAATTCTAGATTCAAATGGAACGCGAACCGTTGCTATAATTTTTGTATCAAAGAGTCGAACCGAGGAAATCGCGTCAAACGAATCGCATGAAATAAACAAGCAAAATATCAGTGGTTCATACTAGATCGAGAGCTGAAATTCAACAAACAAATGGAGGAAAATAGAAAAAGAACCAACTACAAATATCTTTATACCCTCTCTTCATCGAAGGGAGCAAACTGTCAATGGAAAAGATCCGAATAATAAAAACATTGCTCATATCCAGCATAGTATGCCGCACCTGTATGGAATAAGGTTAAGAGTTATAAGAAAAAAAATCTTCAAGGTTTAAACGGTGTTACAAGATAAGCACTGGGTGCTCCCATGTTACATCAGTAGTAAACAAATCAGAGACGAACAGAAAATTAAAACTGTAGAGGAGTAGTACCAACAGACATAAAAGATGGTTGAAAGATTGAAGAAACAAGTACGAGGATATTATAATAAACTGTCAGAAGGACTAAGAAAAGGGCCTATAAAGCTTAGTGGATACTATGAATCTGAAGGGAAACTTAGTTGAAGTTTGAAGTATTTCTCGGGAAATACGTAGAAAACACAGGAAGAATGAGATGATAGGCGTACGGAAAAATTTTCCATATGCCACTGCTGAAATCTCATTGAGTGAAAGAGGATGTACAGAGTTCTTTTTTCGTATGTCACTGGAGATGTGGAACTTCATTTTGACGCAATTGGATGTCACTGCTTTATAATTTCTGCTCAGTACATCATACCTAATTGCTTTAAATATTGAGTTTTTTATGAAGATTTTGTCCTTGAGGTGTATGGGATACTGATGATGCCAAACAAGGCTGAAACCGGTATATCTCTCATCTCAGTGACGAAATCTAATATCATTTCTCCAACCTCATGATGAAAGATCTCTGAGCCTGGGAATTGAAAATGGTATTCATTTCGATGATTACCTACTATTTTGCATTCATCTATGTTTCAAAAATGTTTTCGGTGTGGCATCCGTAAAGGCAAAGAATTTTCTTGTTTACCGTTTCTTTCTTTTTCTTAAAAATTTTCCGGTCACCAGATAAAGACCATTGATCACTACATATGTTTTTATTTCATACTTACCCATACAGTTTAAGTAACATTCGAATTATTGAATTTCAAAAGGCTCAGGAACAAAAAGTAAGAAGAGATATATTGAAAAGTTTTATTGTTCAAGTACTTTATAGGACGGATTCGTTATCTTATCAGTGTATAATATACATATAATTTCGTTAAATACTGCATCTTCAATAACATATGAATTTCTCAATGCTAATATAACTAATTCACAAATCAACTGTACAAAAAATAGAAATACTAATCTAACTAAATTCTAGCTACACCATTTTGTTGGATGATATTTTATATAACATAAGTATATTAAGTTTCATCTCCCGAAAAATACTGATCGATATTGAAACGTGATGCGAACAATAAATACGTAATAGTTGGGTACTATGGAGAGAATTTAGAATGATGAGATTCGAAGAGAAGCTGACTATATAGGTTTTCGACACTTCGGTTTTGAAGAGAAAAGCTCAATGTCGTGTTTCAATAGAGTTATTCTGAAAGATTCATATTAATCATCATTGGTAAGTCAATCATCCGTCGATACTTCATGTCGAATTGAAATTTTTCATATAGTTGGGAAAGCAAAGTTTCATTCAACGGAAGATACAAAAGATGAGTTATTCTTTAAATGATTTGAATATCTCTACTTTTTTTATGTTAAGCTCGGAATAGGAGCGTTTCTCAACACTTTATTCTCTTACAATTACACTTAATATGTGTTTGCATATATAATATTCCTGAAGTTCTACATTAATCTGCCATTTTTCATAATAATTTCTCAACATCTTGAGATTGAGTGTCCATTCTTAAACACTGGAGTAACTTTTTCTTTGATAAAACTTCGAGTGTGTGGAAACATTGAGATTCTTACTTCAGCTTCTCTTTAACCTAAAAGCTATTTCCAATAGGTATAGGTCAATGAAGCACCTATAGTTTCTTTATGGTAGTAGATAATACCAAAGATAATGGAATAGGCAAAACAATGTTTGCAGCAACTGGAGCCATTCATTATACAGGAGAGAACTCATTAACTTATGAGATCGCCGTTTTGTCTAAGCATTTCTAATCTAAGCTCGTGTTCTCTAGCCTTGAGTCTTAGCGTGGCTATACTAGATGTTCTCCTATCAACATCTGGAGGTGGAACAGCACTAGTAGTTTCTGGGGAGAGAGGAGGAGATGTGGCAAATTCTTGAGGTGGTGGCAATTTTGGCCTTTGAGCTGCCGAAATATTAGCAAGGAGAGTCTGGAAAGAGCTAGCTGATGGATAAAGGCCAACAGAAGGAGGCAAGAGGTGTGGCGGAGCTCCCCTATGGTATGGTGGTGGTGACGGCAGATATCCAGGTAGTACGTGGTGGGGATATCGAAAAGAAAGAGCATCGAAGGGTTTTCTTAGGCCGAATGGTAAGTTGAAAGGGTTCGGTAAGCTGGATGCCACAACAGATGGTGAAGGAGTTCCAGTAGTCGTTGTGAGGTATGGGTTATATGGATGACCAGTTGGCCCCACTTTTTCCTGTTTTCTCCATTTTGCTCTCCTATTTTGGAACCACACCTGAAACAAAAAGAGTTTGAGATAAAATTTTTTGTCAAAAATCAATCTGGAAATGATGGCACATTTACAAGATTATTGTAGCAACATTTTCAGGTCAATATTTTCACATCAATATTTCGACGAATATGTTATTTACTCAATATGATCAATTTACATCATGGTCTGATATATTTTGTTTTTATTTCAGATTGAGAGTTTCGGGTAGACTCTAGTTTTATCTGTCCATGAAATAATAACATGAAGATGTTCTTCCAGATCACGAAGATGTCATTCAAGATTCGTTGGTATATATTGTTTTTAGTATTTTTTTTTCTAACACGGAGAGGCAGGTTTTTTCTGCTAAAGTTTTTCCCTAACCTCTTTAATCATATGCAGCACTGTATGGTGTCCCGTTGGACTTACCTCAGGTAGGTACTTTTTCGTTTCATTATCTTTCAATACTGACCTTACTTATGGAAACGGAACACGAGTAGGAAAATGAAGCTATTGAGAAATTTTATAAATTTTGCAGCATGGAAAAAATATGATATTGCTTCCTAACGAATATGAATCATAAGATTTATGAATTATTAAAGTCAAATCAACTCATTCAAACTCCGAGGCACTGCGGCAAAATGATCAATTCATTCATTCGTTAGGAAAATATACACAGGCAAGACGTACATACATATATGAGAATAATTATGGGATATGGAACAATTATTCCGAGGAATATATAGTCGTATTTCCTTAAATTCCAAAGAGATCATTCAATATTTCAATTAATATGAAATCCAGCGAATACGGTTGAATGACTTTCAATTAATTCCGACTTGTCTTTTTGCTGTTCGGTATGTCCATTTTGAGGTGATAAAATTGAGACTTTGATTAGTTTATTGCAAACGGGATAGTAAGAAAAATCTTGGCACCATATTTCTATCAGGGATAAAGCAACACGCCTTCGAGAAGATTAATCACCATTCTGCTTGAAGCGGTTTATGATTGATCATTCATTCAATATATTCTTCCATAAATATAAGTGTGATAGAATATCTCGTAGACCTTCAATGATCATTAAAGATGTTCAATCGTTTCCTCTATAAAATTATAAGATAACAATTAAAACTATTTATGTTTATTACTGTATTGAATACATTGTCATATCTTATATGGATATGAGAAATTTTCATTCCCTCTTTGGAATTAGGATCAATTATTCATATGAATTCTGAAGAGGTTATATGGTGGATTAATTTATTGCTGACTGAAGTCCTACCATTCGCTAGATGAACACAAAAATGGAATCCCGCAATTAACTAAATACTAGAATCTGACATTGTTCGTGCAGTGAGCTTTTAGAAACAAAAAAAAGGGGCGTAATTTCAGTTGACCGTAAGTCGTAGCTTTTTCACGCCTTAAGAACAACGGGTGCAGATGTTTATTTCCTGATTATACTCGTCGATTTATATTTTGAGTATATTTTTCTACTAAACTTTACACACGGGATGTATCATGTAATTTCTCATTTGAAATACAACAGCACAACTCTAATGCCAAATTCTGATGTAGCAATTGCTTCGAAATGAGATGTGAATTCAGATTTCAAATATTCCGTAGTTATGCAGGATGTAGGAAACGAAAAAACATGTCACTATGATTCTAGTTTAATGTGTTGATTTAAGTAACTACTTCAATCAACGGTTCATGCTGATTTTGGAAAAAATCTTGGAGGCATTCGTTATTTTCAATAAATTGGAAGATAAGTAAAGACAATTACCTATACGTGAAATATGTCAACAATTTCTTGCAAAATTCAGGAATTTTTAAAATGCGGAGCATTTCATCTCGAATTGGAAAGTTGATATTTCTCATTATTACAGGACACATTCTTAAAGTACCATCAACTAGTCGAAACATTTCTTCTAGACCATAATTTGGTTGTCATCAAATGTATTCGATTTGGCTGATACACACATTTATAAATGGGGTAACTAAAGCTCTCAGCCGATTTTCATCTGAAAATCTGTTGTTACAACGTTCATGACAGGTTCTTATATTATATTATATTGTCAGAATGACAATTCTCGAAATATGTCTTAGTTTTTGGTCCTGAAAAATATTCTATTTTCTTGTGTTATAACATGTTTGGTTTATCTATGGGAGATGATTGCCTTTCATTGGGGTCCCGTAGCGGTCTTCAAACATCTGAAGTGCCGAAAAATCATCACCTGGAAGGTCGTATCCGGTTTGAAAAAACCCTCACGACCAGAGAGCAACAATTTGTGGATTTTGAATTTGAATATCGAAGGAATTTCGAACGACAAGTGTGATTACGTCTCCAAAATAGCTGATGAACATGGTATCAAAGAGATTTTTCTGCAAGAAACCCACACGGCAACAGAAAAAAAATCCTCGTGAAAGAGGACAGTTGAAAGGTTATGTATTAATTGATTTTTTACAAGTTTAGCTTGTTATGTTGAAAAATTATCAGTTTCGTAACTTTCAACAGATTCGGAAAGGGGAAATTGATGGAGTTTTTTTTTCATTTCTTTCAAATTTTGTGACATTTCTGTCATAAAAACTTATAAATCTCCGAACATTATTTGGCCAAGAAATCTTAATGTTGATGTTTTTTTAAAGTAGCAAATGCATTTCCAAAATGCATTCGATTTATTCTGAATAATCGGTTTCTTTTCTGCTTTTGTCTTCTTTCATTTCAGATTAAGAATAACGAGTCGTTTTGGGAAGAATCTGTGTATCCGAGCCCATCGACGGAAACATGAAGATGATCACACTGATGTCTTCCAAGATTTTCCTGATATTTGATATTTTATGTTATTTTGTTTACGGGGAGGCAGGTTTTTTCGGCTGAGGTTTTTTCCCCTGGCTGTATAGTATCGTATGATACTAGTGTTGATAGTATCGTATGATTCTATAGTATCATACAAAGAATGTTATGATACCCCGTTCTTTTTTTACCTCAGCTTAGGTACTTTTTGTTTCAACATTTATTGTATTATTTTAGCTCTCTTTTTCATAAGAACTATTTTACGTTTATCCTCCAGAACATCCTGCCGAGGAATATTCAAAAGTGAAGGCATCCTAACAACAACTGCGCTTTACATATTTAGATGCCTGGTATTCTTGAGGAGTAATTTTCATTATTTTGAGAATTATATTAATTCAAATACTACTAGACGCATACACTCGTTCCATCTTCCGAAGTGCTCTCTCAGTTTGACACAGAAAAACGTCGAATACATGTGCCTCATTTTGTACAATAAGTTGCCCAAGTGGCATCAATCTCTAATGGCCATGAAAAACTTCAAAAAAGAAGTTCGAAAACTCCTGATTGATTTGGAACCTTACAGTGAATATCTTAATTGTAATTTTTCTTTGTAGAGTATAGAGTATGATTTGTTAAGTTTGACTTGTTTTCTCTTCAAAATTGTAATTTTGATCATGAAAATAAATGCTATTATTATTATATATATATATATATATATATATATTTATATACCATTCAGAACCGACAATATTCTCCTGGGAAGGTCGAATCCAAAAACTCTGATGGTAGAGGAACAGTATTTAGCTCTTGGAAAAATTGCATGCTTTCTTTTCGAATTCCCAAATTTTCTTGTCGCTTTCAATTCTCATATGTATGGATTGAAAAATTTTACCAAAATAGTTTACGCGACTTCAATCTGGGGATCTTGTTATCTGGAACACAGAAGAGTAATAAATATGCAGAGAAATCAAATATGTTCCAAAAATTCGAAGTTGTTGTCTCTCTTCGAATGTGGAGAGTTACAATAATTTAAAGGACTAGTGACCAAGCAGTAGGTGAAGATCTGATAGTACCATGTTTTTACATGAATATTGTTCAAGCAGACAAGGCAACAATAACCAGCAGCAGAAAGAACCAAGGAATCAGCCCTTCATGAAGTACCAGGTAGTTTCTGAAGGCTGTTATTTCGATTTTTGAGCTTCAAATGCAGATCAACTAAATGTGCGTTTAAATTCAAGGGTTAATCAAGTTTGACTCCGAGATATCTAGATTTGAAAATGTCTTTTGAAGAGAAGAACATCCGGAAGAGACACTAAAATTTCCATGTTTTTGATGATTGTTTGAATGAAACCATCGCTTTTATCATCATTAGGGTAAACACGCCACTTTTAGGATTTTAAAATCTGCGGAGTCCCTTATATGCTCTGAAATCAGAATGATGGAAGGCATTAGCGTAAACGAGTTTGTTGGAATGTCACTCAAGTATAAATCTAAAATCAGGGGTGCTGAAACTGAACCTTGCGGAAGGCCATTATTCAAAGTTTCAAAATTACTAATATTATTATCAACGAAAACACGAAATTTTCTGTCTGATATTTTCTAATAGTCAAACCGTTTTTCCACATTTTATATAATCATAAAGTTCGTAAATTGGACCATGTTTCCAAATTGTAGCGTATGCTGCGGATCAATGAATGATTCAATGAATGTAGTGAGACTAAAAACCTGATTACAACAGTTTCTATCATGTTTATATTCTACATTCTACACGAATAAGAGGTGGGAAATTCATCTTGCGTTGAAATTTTTTCATTAGAAATGGTCGGTTATTTGTAATCCACAGTGAAGATATGTATTTTCAATCAGCTCAATGCTTCACATAATATAATTCTTTAGGATACATTCAATTATTATTGGGATATCTAATCTAGAACTCTCGGGGCCGCTTGGATCAGATAAAGAAAATCAAGAATATAATGATTTTAAAAAGAGCCGAAGAACACGACAAATAATTTGTAGAATTTCACCATACCTGCGTGAGGGGAAACTGTTCTACCTGCTGTTTTATAACGTTGGAGACTCTAATAAAAATAAATAAGAAGGAACTTTAATACACCCCTTCATTCGCCGCACACGAATAATGCATTTTCTGGGAAGGAAAAACATCGCTGATTCGTACCTCGTTCTTGCTCATATTGCATGTTAGCGCAGTGAAATATGAGGTTCAGAAATTCATAATAAACCCATGATTTGATGGAAGGAACGTGAACAACTTTTTCAATTTAATGTTCCCCATAAAATACTGATGTAAAAATTCGAAGATATGTTCGAGCATTACAATGATTTAAAAAGCGAAATACACAGGGTGTCCCAAGTTCGAATGCCTATCAGACGTTTTATTTATTTATTTAATTATTTACAATGTTCAACAGGTAATACCCAACTATAGAACGAGGATAAAGGAAAAAAATATTTTTTTTACAATAAACTAATCAAACAAAGAATACAATGAAAGATATCCAACTGAGAACCGGCCTAATTACATTCAGTAAACAACTTGTGCAGAGGTGAATTTTACAGAACATTCGTTCGCGGAGTTGGCAGATAGAATGTACTTCGAACTCTTGAAGACGGTCTAGGTACTGAAAAATTGAGTTCCTGCAGAATCATTGCGTCGCTGATTACGTTGTGTATGATTTTGAACACGAAAATTACTAATTGACACTCACGACGAGTGCTCAAACTGTTTACACCGTGTGTACTCAACAAGGTTTCATGAAAAAAACCGATGGGAGGATAAATTCCATCCAAAAAAAAGCTTGAGAAACCGTCGTTGTACCGACTCGATTCTCTCCCTCTCTCTTTTGGGAAAACTAGACCTATTCGAAATCTGAAAATTGGGATTGGACATTCTCTACTGAGCTGAAATATTCTTGAAGCCTCATCGGCACTTTCAATAATACAGGAGATGAAAATAAGATGCTCGAAAATTTTTGTTCAAATTTTTTTTCTGATGTGATTTAATTCTATCTTTCCATTAGAATCGATGCATATATCGAAGAACTAAGAACATGGGCTAGTGAGAACATGGTCAGTTTATCGAAGAAATTCCTAAGATATAAAAAATAATGTAATATGCGAAGTTCGTATTGCATTCGTTTTTTCTATTCTCAATATATTGAGAATAAACCGTTTGCACATTTTCGAAGAAATATATTGTAGGAACATTATTCATTTCCGGAGTTTAAAATATAGTTATCAGAATTTTCTCAAACTTTTCATGATTTCGTTGAAAAAATAATGATAATGTCTTAACATGTTTATGCTTGTAAATTCAATCATTTCTGATTTTTTTAGGATTTTCTGAATTAATGTCGTGCGTAAAGTTAAATTCATCAAATCGGTTCCACAACATTAATTTCTGTTCATAGAAGATAAACTATCCCAGAAATTGACAAGTGACAGATTAATTGTGATAATTATTTTCGGATTTGATTAGTAAGGAATTTGAGACGTTACTCCGTTCCTCCGTAATATCATGTAATGGCAGGTAAATACTTCTCGTGTCCGGCTGGTTCTACTTATAACTTCCTGCATTCATCACTTATATGAAATAAATCAAGAATTTCATCGTTTTGTTGAATCCAAAAGTGATTATAACAACTCATGGTTAGATCTGTCGAATGTGAAAAAATGAAATAATTCATTTCAATAAACACAGAGTATTGTTATGGAACAAATTTGATGAATTTAACTCTACGTACGACACAAAATAAGAAAATCCTAAATAACTCATGAATTATATTCAATTCAAGAAAAATAGGGTTCGAAATTGAAAAACAAAGGTTTTGAGAAAATTTATTTTTGAAACATAGATGAATTCCGAAATGAAAACCATTTCAAATTCCTTGGCTCACAGATCATTCATCTTGAGGTTGAAAAATAGATGATTTAAAATACAAATAATCGAAATGAATACTATTTTCAATTCATAGGCTCGCAGATCTCTTATCAAGAGATTGGATAAAAGATGTGTGAATGAAAATGGTACATTTATTTTGATGATAACTATTTTGAATTCATCTATGTTTCGAAAGTGTGGCCTCTGTAAAGGAAAATAATTTTTTTGTTTTTCGATGTATTATTTTTTTCACGGATCGAATCCAGCATCTCTTTCAAAAATTCAGCGATCGAGTTACAACCTCAGACCATGAATCTTCTGAAGATGCCTGCCGCAGTTGTGGGCGAAACGTTAGGTGAAATAATTCCTAATAGACCACGGCCAATAAGCCCGGAAGACTCTCTTAATGTCAGTTTATCCGGTCTTGAAAGCCTAAAACTATTTATGACACAGAAACAGTTCAAATTGAGGATAATAATTTTGTTCCTCATTGTTTTCTGTATGTGCACCTCTGAAATATGGAGGATGCTATATTGTTAGGTGTCTCCAACAATGATGTATTTTATTTAAGCCGATTATGAAATAGTGAAAAAATATCAAAAGAACAAAATTTTACGATCGATAAGAACATCTCTGTTCGATTTAGTTTTATCTGGTTTCATAATTCCATAAAAAAACACTATGTAACTTTGTGAATATTCAGTTTATAAGACTGTTGTATCCATACGTTCAATTCGTGCTATAAAACTACCCAGTTTCTCTATTCAAATTTCGGATGTGGTTGCAACCCTCTCCAGGGGGTTGCTTAGTAGAAACACGATTCGTATCCCAGGTCATGTGCCCCTGTTATCAAAAATCGACCTATCTGATTCGTTGTTGAGTTATTAAGGGTGAACACGTTTAAATCAGACACCCTGTATTCGAATAATAAATAATAAACAAGCCTTTTTTCTACAGTTTCTTTCATCGACAAACGACCAACAAATCAATCATCAAGAAGTACGAATGATTCTGGTGTTTGTAGGTACTACTCTTCACGTGAGACCAGAAGCAATTTTCAATAAAATCAGAGAAGGATCAAATGGAAGCTAATAACTGTTCGTGAGACAAGATAGTTCTGCATAAAGTGCCGAAACATGAGATTATGGAAAACACCATTTCACGGCATAAGTTCTCCGGTTTTATGAAAGAAACGGTAGGCTGAAAGAGAAATTACTATCGAAATGATGAATGATGATATCCCGCTCAGAAAGATGCATATGATTTCCTTCTAATCGACCCTCACGTATGCACCTCAATTAAAAAAGGGAACCTACCTGCCAATCAATTTGAATTTTGTAATGAGAGAGGAAACAAACGGTCCCGTAGTTCCAGGTGAAACATAAAGTGTTATGCGGGCAAGCTAACATATTATTACTCATTATTAAATTATACCTACGCAAAATGTTCATTCACAAAGGCGAACACATTAAACCGTTTGTAACAGTCGAGGAAATTTTTATAAAAGTTCATTATGAAGCCACACCCTCGTCAGAATATTATGGGTAATTTTTAACTCTATTTTTTCAGATGACTTTGTCGAGGAACACACTGATGGAGGTTAAAAAAATGGATATATGACTAAAATCAGTGTTATTCTTTTTTTGTCGACAGTTGATGCACTGCTACCTAATGACCCATTATGCCTTCTCGGAGGTAATTGAGGTAA
Source organism: Hippodamia convergens (assembly GCA_038502775.1). Lineage (NCBI taxonomy): Eukaryota > Metazoa > Arthropoda > Insecta > Coleoptera > Coccinellidae > Hippodamia > Hippodamia convergens. The sequence goes on from CM076610.1 coordinate 36,944,784, forward strand.
GAGTTCTGAAACTACCAGAATGAGGTGTAGACAGCTGTTTATGAAGAAAATGCCATTGTTCAGAATAGCAACAGAAGGATACACTTTGTGGATATCGCGTGGTTATTTTATGCGATTCTATAGAGTTTGCAGCCAAGGAATTCATAAACTTGGGAGAGTTAATCATCTTTATGGAATATAACACGCTCAGTTCAACTAATTAAACCACCCTAATCGCTTGACAAACGTCGGGTCATCATATAACGAGTAAAACTTGAAGCGAGCATTCGGTTTTAATGAGTAATTCGTTTTGTTATAATCTGTCAATTATTTTCATCAATACGTTTGTGCTTCGAGCATAGGTTGTTCTGCTTTAACGAGAAGCAGTTTTTTTTGTTAATTATCTACAATGCTTTATACAGGGAGATTCACGAAGAACGTTCGTTAGAATATTTCAAACAAAGACTCGAGATAAACACCTGGAATTTAGTTAAGCTTTTTTAGAACAGATGCATTCCCACTTACATATCATTCTCAGAAAATTCATATGAAGTCTAGTATACCCCTTAGAATTTTATCGAATAGGACTTCATTGCAATGTTAATAACTTGTATATTTCTTAGTGAAAATTCCTATTTTTCTAGTATTGATAAGGATGCTCCAAGAGGTTCCTGACTTAATATTTGAAATCATCTGAATTTTGTCAACAGGAAATTTTCAACAGAAGAAATCGGCATTCTAGAAAACAAGAAAATCTGTGGACAGTAATAGAAGTTGAGAACCTTATTCAATTCAGAATTAGTTCTTTTTACTTATTATCTGGCTCATTATTACAGGTACGATGAAAACTAGAATAGTATAGCCTTTTTTAGAATTTAAGCGCCTATTAGATTTCTAAGTAATAATAGTGGAAGCATTTTTGGATGGTCAGCTCATTCCAGTAGGTATAGAAATAGATGCCAAGCTTCATTCGAAGATCGTTGATAGGCAAATAGAGTTCCTCTTCATCGGCCTGCTCGATAACCGGATCTCACTCATCTAGATTTTTATTTATGGGGGTTCAATTAAAAAAACTAACCAGAAACAATAACCCCGAAAGAATTTCTGTGTACGCCAATGCTTTCTACGTGAAAATATCTTTCCAAGAATGTTTTTTTCTTGACAACAACATGAGAGGTTATCGAGATACAAAATTTACACGAAAATGCAATACAATATACCTCCCTCACGTCCGGTCTCGGCTGGTCCGGTCCTCGGATAGTCCGGCCGCCTGAGCGCTGAGAATCACACTCACCTGTTGTCTTGTTTTCTTCTTTGACTCGGGTTTATTTCGCAAGAATAGGCTGTAAATCTACTTGATTTTTCACAGTTTGTAATCTTTTTTCGGGTTTATCATATTTTTATTTGTTCATTTAACAAATTGAATTAACTCTGAATAAGCCTAAAGCTAGAATATGTTCGCGTTGGTGGTTTTAGAGGCGTTATAACAGTTCAATCGGATGGTCCGGCCATTCTTTAGTCCGGCCGAGGGTCCGGGCGCGACATGAAAGGACGCGAGAGAGTCTTTTGTAACTTCATAATCTTTTTGTAAGTTGTAAAGTTTAATATATATAAAAAACTGAAAGCAGATTTGAATTTGTCATGTAAAACTAGTCTATAAATTTCTAATTTGAACGGTTGCAGAAATAACACTAAGGCACAGCTCACTTGGGATACACTGTACGAGGTGGGCAAAACTGATGATACCTGAACTACAACATTTCAACCCGACGAGATAGAGGAAAATGAATGCCACATTACGGTCGTCTTTTTCAGAGAAACTAATAATGCCATCAACTGCATTGCTCTATCTTCTTTTGTTACCTCCGTTTCTGTTTGTGCTAGAATGTTGAAATTAAAACCTTATACGGGCACATTTTCATAGCAATCCAGTGGCGTACCGTGTTATTTGACAAGAGGCTTCCTTGCTGAGCTATAACATAAAGTTGTGTTTTTTCTTTCGGAAACGATAGTTAATTATCATCACTCTTCTCCGTTTCAAAAATATATAACACATTATACAGGGTGGGTCATGTTAAACAGTTCAACCCTCATTTTTCTAATTATGCTCCAGAAAATGCTGCAACAGGTTAATTTTTTGACACCAAATAAGAATTGTTAAGTATATTCATGAAAAGAATTACAAAACCTTTGCAATGATGTGTCACTCGAACCCAATAGAGTTTTGAATCTTGAAGGGGCTGCCACCCCGATTAGGGGTATGAACATAGGCCACTGACCTCGAAGTCAAAAGGCGTCAACAGATTAACTCTTCCAAACATTTTCTATAACTTACGCAGGGAAATATTGGTCAGAACGTATTTTTTTACGTGGGCCATCCTGTATAATGTACCTTTATATTTTTGAAACTGTAGAAAGTGATGATTCCTTCTGGGTGATAATAATCTATTGCTTCCATAAGAAAAAACATAACTTTATGTTTTAGCCCAGCAAGGAAACCTCTTGTTAGAAAACATGATGCTATGAAAAAAGTGTGTGTATAAGATTTTAATTTCAACATTCTGTCACAAACAACAGAAACGGAGGTAAAGACCAAATATGAAATCGCCCAAATTTCAATTCTGGCCTATAACTTGAAAATAAAATAAGATAGAGGAATGCATTTGATGGCATTATTAGTTTCTCTGAGAAATATGACCGTAATGTGCCATTTTCCTCTATCTCGTCCGGTTGAAAAGTTGAAGTTTATGTATCACCAATTTTGCTCACCCTATACACTGAAATGATAACTTGAATGTCAATTTTTTCCAGTTCATAAAAATCATATTTTTCAGAAAACCATTTATCATTTTGTTTGTCGGTATGCATTTTATGAAATCCCATTTTTATTTCCACGAAATAGGTATTTGTAATCGTAAAGGTTGGCGAAAGCAAAAATTTTATGCCAAAGTCGTCACTACAATTTCATATCTTACACCATATTGATAAACCTTTGACACCTTTTCGCGTTCATGATGATATTGCAGAACCAATCATTGCCTTATTTAATATGCGCGTATAGGTATACTCGTTCAAACAACGAAAAATGCTGAAGGTGTAAGTCTATTTATTCATTTTTTACACTGTATCTTACGATTTAGATAATATGCTTCACAGAGTCGATTGAGAGAAAATTGAAGTTGAAATAATTAAAGGAAATGAATATTCATTTATATGCGAATAATGCATATTCATATCACAGAAACTGACGTTCTTGGAAAATATCTGGATCATAAATCAAGTTCTAGCATAAGTTTCACAAGAACTTGATGTTGATGTTTTTTCTATGTACCTAGGGAAATAATTAGATGAAATTGAATACCGAATAAGGAATAACATGAATCGATTTCATCCGTATTCGTTCAGAAAGCCATTCGTTATTCAACTAGACGTTTGCATTGGATTCTAGGGGTTATAAGTCGAATAAATAGGGGTTATGAAAAGAGTCTTCCGGGCTTATTGCCGTGGTCCATTAGGAATAATTTCACCTAACGTTTCGCCTACAACTTCGGTAGGCATCTTCAGAGGAATCTCGGTCTAAGGTTGTACCTCGAACGCTGAATTTCTGACACTGGTGCGTTCGAACCGGAAACGTCATCTGCGCGCCGGTTTATGGCGGGAAAAAGTGGCGCGTCTACGTGCGCGATGCTGATTGGCCCATCGCTCCCGCTTCGTGTCGGCTTGATCTTTGTTTTTTCTAAGGTCGGTAACCAGGCGCTATGCAAGAAAGGGGTCTCTTCTTTTCTATTCATGTTATTTTTGTGTTTATAAATTTCAATGGCTTCCATGTTCAGCCTGGGATAGTAACTTCTAATATTGGAAATAATCTCCGCTTTTGAGAAATCTATGTTGTGTCCATCTATTAGCGCATGTTCTGCTAGTGCGGATTTTTCTGTCTGATTCAGTCGACAGCACCGTTCGTGTTCTTTAATGCTAGTATTAATACTTCGCTTTGTTGTGCCAATATAGACTTTGCCGCAGTCACAAGGTATTCTGTAAATACCAGCTTGTGAAAGTGGGTCAACTTTGTGTTTGGTTGTTTTGATCATTTGCCCAAGTTTTTGTGTCGGCTTATAAACAGTCTCGATGTTGTGCCTTTTCAGTATTTTACCAATTCTATCTGTGACCTTGGGGATGTATGGTAAGATGGCTCTTCCGTTAGGTGTAATTTGTGATGTGTTATCATCACGGGTGGAAGTTTTTGTTCTTATTGCCCTCTGAATTTCTTTGGTATTATAGCCATTGGCGATGAATGCATTCTGTAGATGTTCAAGTTCATCCTCCAGAAATTCCGGCTCGCATAATCGTCGGGCTCTTTCTACGAGTGTTTTGATAACTCCTCGTTTCTGTTTGGGGTGATGATTAGACTCCTTATGTAGATATCTTCCACCCGTGATGATAACACATCACAAATTACACCTAACGGAAGAGCCATCTTACCATACATCCCCAAGGTCACAGATAGAATTGGTAAAATACTGAAAAGGCACAACATCGAGACTGTTTATAAGCCGACACAAAAACTTGGGCAAATGATCAAAACAACCAAACACAAAGTTGACCCACTTTCACAAGCTGGTATTTACAGAATACCTTATGACTGCGGCAAAGTCTATATTGGCACAACAAAGCGAAGTATTAATACTAGCATTAAAGAACACGAACGGTGCTGTCGACTGAATCAGACAGAAAAATCCGCACTAGCAGAACATGCGCTAATAGATGGACACAACATAGATTTCTCAAAAGCGGAGATTATTTCCAATATTAGAAGTTACTATCCCAGGCTGAACATGGAAGCCATTGAAATTTATAAACACAAAAATAACATGAATAGAAAAGAAGAGACCCCTTTCTTGCATAGCGCCTGGTTACCGACCTTAGAAAAAACAAAGATCAAGCCGACACGAAGCGGGAGCGATGGGCCAATCAGCATCGCGCACGTAGACGCGCCACTTTTTCCCGCCATAAACCGGCGCGCAGATGACGTTTCCGGTTCGAACGCACCAGTGTCAGAAATTCAGCGTTCGAGGTACAACCTTAGACCGAGAATCCTCTGAAGATGCCTACCGAAGTTGTAGGCGAAACGTTAGGTGAAATTATTCCTAATGGACCACGGCAATAAGCCCGGAAGACTCTTTTCATACCAGTATATCAGGTCGTGAAAGACTTAAACTATTCAAATAGGGGTTAGTTCCTTTATTCCTTCATTTTTCAATAAAGCGTATTTGTGCGAAGTATATTGCAGAAAATGTATCTGTGGCGCTTAGACAAACGAGTATAGTTAAGTAAAAAACAAAATGAAATTTGAAGATTGAAAAAAACTTCAAACGGTTATTTTTGGCCGTTATTAATTTTTTTATTTGAAGGAAACCATGTAGTTTCATTTAAATGAAAAATGAAGCTATGGAGGGTGTCAATAAGGAACGTTTTTCAATATTTTGGCTTCTGAGTATAGACCACAAAATGGGTCAAACATTTCATATACATATATTATATGGGTCCGCAAATCAACTACAAGAGCAACCAAATACGATATTCACTTCATTCTCATCTTCTGATATCTTGTTCACTGAACCTACAATTGAAATGTTTTTCAATCGGTTCATTAAATAAAATCCCAGCTGGCATCGAACATTTGCTCTCCATATGACATTTACGTACTTTTATTGACTATTTTGCATCCGATTATACTTTTTGACTACCTTTCACTTTGTTGTTGTATTTCTGAATTTAAAATATTTTATTCTAATATTGAATTGAGTAATATGGTTTTTATCTATGGCCGTGTCAATGGAAGTGATCCTGAACGTCGTCTTCGTTTAGGGGCTTATCGTGATCGTCAACTACTGCTGAAGGTGAGAAACAAATTTTACATATTCTGACTGCATATCATGGTACCCATATGAAAAAAACCCAGCAGAAGTAGAAATAAATGGCCCTCTTGTCTGGAGAACAATGCATCAACAACTTCGCTATACATTCCATATTCATCGCGCATAAACTCTTAATCCTCCTGATTATCAAGCCCGAAGGATATTCTGTCAATGGCTTTTTATCAAAGATAGCTTAACATCCGCATTTAACTTCTCATACCAGTCACCGATGAAGCCAGCTTTGTCAAAAATTTAATAGCCACATTTGGGCGGATAAAAATCGAAAATCTACACGCCATTCATGAATACATGCAGGCATCAACAGCGTTTCAGTAAAGTCAGTATAAATATCTGCCGAAATAGTTTATAAGATAGTTTGTTAGTACCAGCAGTTTTACCACGAAATTCAACAGAAGCCGCATACTATATTTTTCTTAACTTGGTAACTTCAATATATGCAATGTCAGTGCAAACAGTGAATTATTTAAGTTATTTAGTTAGATAGAGCGATTTCATAGCTGTATGTTTCCTCTTCCGGGTAAATGGTTTAACTAGATTAATATTAAGCCCCACTGACAAAAATCATCGGTAGTATAAATAAGACCGCTCAAATATTCCCCTAGGATTTCATTCTCACATCATATCTACTGCTAACCTCTAGAAAATATACGTGAGGAAATGAGATATTATTTGATTTTTTGTGTTTTTCTTGCCTGTATATAACAACCATGATGTTTTGTATGACAGCTTCCTAACGATTATTAATGAGTTGAAGACAATTCCGATGTTATTAAAACCTTGAAATACTTGGTTGAAATCTCTGAAAGGATTGATATAAATCTTACAAATACCTTGGCAACATTTTAATTCCAGAAGTCGATAATATAGTGTTCAAACAAATTTTTTTTCTCGAGTTATCTCTCTCGATCCGAAATATAACATTGTCCAAGAATAAAATTAATATGTTAGGTACTATAAATATATAGCGAAATAGCGTACATTATGAATTGAATAACGCGTCGTGTTACTGTCCGGGAAAAAAAATTCTTTTAACTAATTATAGCCATTATCAGTAATTAGTAAACAAATACCGTTATTTGCTTGGACGAGTTTTATTAGATGTACTAAAACAATTATTGCTTCATCACAGGGTACTATCAATTATGAAGTTATGAGCTGCTAATTGATGTTTTATGACATGGCTGAAATTTAATGGTAGATATTTCCGAGGTGAGCCGATAACTTTTATTCCATACTGACTGACAGAACACCTTATGTTTTTTCCACACGTTTCGGGAAAAAATCACAACATTTCTTCCACATATCTCTTGATAATTAATGTAGAATTCTTCAACCAGAGTGATTATTATTTCTGATGAATTGGAGTTTGATCTGTTAAATGAGGGCTGAAGATAAATCCAGATTTCCGATATTTAAACCAGAACTTCACAAGTGCGCTAGATGGTTCATTCTAATTCCCAGAAAATTTACCTAAATCATTAGGTTTGATTAAAAAATCGAACAGAATAAAGAAGCATATTCTGTTATGATAGCATTTTATACGAGAGTACTCCAATCGGAAAATGGAAATTCAAATTTTCGGATTCGACTAATTTGCAAGTATAATGAGGTAGTGACTTAGCAACAAACATGTGGCTGCAAATTATGAACAGCTATTCACTTGGCAAACTTCATAAAATAGTGTCATTTAGAAGTTAACTTTGTCGTAGGATTTGATCCATGTCAGTAGAAAGTATGAAAAACATGTTCAGCCAATAAAATCAATGTCTCGGAAATGATTGCCTGCAATACATGCTTCTTTCTGCAGAAATGAAGTAGATTTCCAAAATTCAAGACTTATTATTTTTTTAAATTTCTAATTTGAATTTTTTCAATGTGGTTTAGTTTCAGGACGAATTGATATATTATTTGTTATTACCTTTCACAATATTATTACCTGCTTTTATTATGGTTTATGTATTACTAATGGGCGACAAAGCATGATGGAAAATAAACTATTTCACCAAAAATTATCTTTATAAAACTATCAAGAAAGCGGGGCATACATACCTTCATCACCCGACCTTGAATGCATTTCCTAATTTCCAATACAGAACTGACGAAATCTGAGAATTTGACTTTTACTCATATTTTTTAATAAAATTTTTTATCGTGTTCGAATATTGCTTTTTTTTTCAATTTGACCTTATCAAGGAACGCATTCCTGTTTTCTATTTGCATTAATTTAGACCTACTTCATTTAACTTGTCTTATTCACTTTGGTCCTCTACTTTTTGACGGGAAAAACTTTATTAATTTATCAGAAGCACATGTTTCTCTTATATGTAAAAGAACTATTTTGATAACATGGTTGTTTCTGTGTGAAAAAGGGTGATTGTGTGGAGAATACTAAATCGTTGGGCTTAAATGTTTTGAAATCAAGTGGTGTAATGAAGGAATATAAATTTTCCATATTCTGTTTGTTTCAAAAACGGAATGATCTATTTGTAATTAAGTGAACTTTCACAAAAACTTGACTTTCATCTTCGGCAATAATGGCAACTATCGAAAATTCCGCTAGAGTCTTGGTTACCGATACCGACAAACATTTCTCTAAATCAAATGATGAAAAATTTTGCTTCATCACATTCGATTCAGGGAATGCTCTAGCTTTTGGTATGTTGCATATTGAAGATTTCGAACAACAGTTTCAATTCGATTGGTTATAGAAGTTGTTAAAATGAAGGTGCACATTTGAGATCACCGCATCCACTTTTGTTATACTTTACGTCGATCAAAGTTATCATTATTGAACTAAAAAAACACATATTTTCATTCAGCAATATTATGAGGGAGTATCGGCCATGCCAACTCCAATGCATCACACACTTAAAATGAAATTAACTCTGAAGGCGAGAATCTTTCAACAGTTACTGTTCACAAAGCGCCAAAGACAAAATATTGAACGAAAAGGCACCTGTTCGGTGAAAATGACAGAGCGTAAAAGGAAGCGGGTCATTTTGTGACGATTTTTTTCGACACTGGACGTACAGCAGTCACGGACTTCGGCGATTAGGTTAATTAAATAAATTACATGCTTCCATTTCACGAGAATTGTGGTTTCTTGGTGTTCTTCATTGAGGTCACAGTTTTTACTGTTGAAGATGAAATTTAAACTCGGGGGAGAAGAAGTAGAAATTGAAAAAAGGTTCGGGTTTCATTTATTTACATCTGTAACCCGAGAATTGATACCAACAGATGATTATGTTCAGGTAATAATGAATCACTCAGTTTTTTATCAAACCACTGAAATTATGTTGAGATTTTCAGCTACACTTCGAACTGTTCAGTTCGAATCACAAAGAGATATCATCAGCATTTACTTCAAACTGTAAATAATTTTTGAAATATCGAAAATTATAGTAAATTGAATCAAGAAGTGAAGTATATTGATGTAGATGGGAAATATACGAAAGGATAATAGCATAAGCAACATTTCAACATGAAGAAGAAAACGATATAAACGGTATTATGCAGATGACGTGTTTTGTATTCGCACATTTCATTTCTGTTCTTTATATACCTATTATAATCGTTGTTGTGGATTTTTTTGTCATGCAGTTTTTCGATTTAGTTAAGGTCTATTTATTTGTGATTTTATTTTTTCGTCAGAGGACATTACGCATTCATTTATCTTAACTTTTCTGGTTTTCTCAATGCATTTAATATATAGATATCACAATATAATGCTATAACATGTGATTATGATTTTCGATGGTAGTTCCCACGTTATTGTATCTTTTTTTTCTTTTTTAGTTTTCTTCGGTATATGAGAATTTCCGCTTAGTGCCTCGCAGTTCTTGCCGTCCAGAATATTTCCTTGAAATGGAAAAGAATAATCTCTATTTTAATTACGACTTTTTTCATTTGAATTGACACAGATTTGTGTTCTCTACTTCATCAATTCATTATTCTGCTGGCTTCATTCAATCCCGAATGCAAGTATTCTTAAGCCACCTAGCTGCACCTGAAATTAATTTATTTCTGACGAACTCGATGATTCTTACTGAATGAGATTGAACGCTGCTTTTAACACAATATTTTTGTTGGCTTTTAGATATCAAGGCATTTTCGGTCATCCCAAAGTTCTTGAAATTATGAATAACAAGCTCAAACACGCTGCTCCGCTAGCGTAATATTTCAAAACGGTACTGATAGGTCCGCAACCCCACATTAATAACCTCGTATAGAGAGAGACAATCACGTGACTACGGGACAAAGCGATCCATTGAAAAACTATACTGTAAGAAGCATTTTTCATCACCAATAAATACCGCAGATAACAATCACATCCATTTTTGTATGAATTCTTTCCATGTCAGTCAGGAGCCCTCTTCAACATTATTTTGAATTGAACTCAAAATGTTAAAAATGGTTATCGAGGGTTATCCTCAGCAGTTAGACATATGCCGTCGCTGACTTTTTTATATAACTTTTCGAGCACTACAAAATTGTCTATGACTATGTTTCTCTATCTCATATAGTTTACCCAACGTCGGACGTAAAAGCCTGAAAAAACCGGGTTCATTATCGACTTTTTCATGAAAAATCTATATTTTACATCCATATTTGTGCTCAATGAGGTCTATTGATTATGAAAAAATTAAAAAAAAACGCCAACAAAAAAAAAATTCTGCCCGGAAAGGGTAAAGGGATAGATAGTATAGACTAGTATAGATATAGATAATCTTTCGTTTGTTTTATTCAAAACTTTGTTTATTTAATAAACGAGCAAAGCAAAACCCTAAATAATTATAATTTCAGATATGTAGTCAAGTCTCATAGACACAGCTTTATATTCGGAGGTGTTTTTCAGTCATTTTGAGTCATCTGAGTTAGTCAACTTGACAACGTTTAAACCTGTGAACGGTGAAGTTTATTCATTCATGATTATGTAGTATTGGGAAGTGAAATCAACAACGGTAGTAGTACATTATAACATATTACATAAGAAGAGGATTATTAGAGCTTTTAAGGGCGATTCTAAGTTGAATTTGTTATAATAGGAGAATTGAATAGAAATCAAGATAGAATTTCCAATATTTATAACGAACGAAATGAGAGTAACTCATTTATTATGTGATGAACACTACACAACTGTAAATGTTTACCGAATAGAATGAAGGAACTGGGTTTATGCTTGTAGTACTGGTAGTAGCTTATTTCCACGTTGAACATGGTAGATCTCTTGCTTGGAAAAACTTCCATCTGCAGGCTTTCGAGAGTGGCATACCTCATCATGAACATTCAAAATGGCTAAACGATGTACATTCTAACCAATCGAATCATTCTATTCGAAATTTCAATGAACCTCGGTGACTCTAATAAACTTGACAGTTTTTGATCAAGCAGTCAATTTTTCATGAAATCCACCTTGATTCACTACAGAAGCTCGGAAAGATCTTTCTCAATTTCAGCATTTTTAAAATATGTTTCATGATCATTAGATATGTAAAGAATGATAAATTATTGTAAGGGCAATGGGGTGGACGATGGGGAAATTTCGAGCTCGTCAATAAAAAATATCGAACAATTATTTTAACGATTAATAAATAGTATCTAATGATTAATTGTTCGATTAATCATAGGTTACGTAGGTATCGTAAATTATGCTTTGGTGATTTCTGCTTATACATCGGAATTCGATGAATAATTCATTATATAGTTATTATAAATAAACTTGACTTTGTGGACTTTTACTGCTTATACAGAGCATTTCGAGTAAAATAAATAACCCCACACAATTTTGAAGACGTCGTTTTGATGAAAAAAAGCATTGCAAAGTCAAAAAATTGAGCTACTCAGCCATCAGATAATGTGTATAGCAGGTTTTGTCTGTCATTAGAATTTCATTCTTCGAAAAGTGTTGGGTGGGCCCATTTTTTCGGTTTTCAAAATATCTCGAGAAACACATGAAATTAAGAAAATAATTTAGGGGCACAAAGCAGCACAAACAAGTGCTGGTTTACTTACTTCAAACACATTCAATACTAGCCTTTCATAAAAAAATAACCCGATGTCAATAGTTTTCTGATTTCACCCGTATATTAATCTTCAATAACTTCCTGATGAGTTTTCGTTAAAAGAAAAAGGAGGCCCAACTATATATTTACACATCATTATGAATTGTATCTCATTCCCGATATTTCAAAGTTCTTTCTGCTGTGTGCGTGTTTCTACATAATACCGAGATTATAAAAAGCTGAAACATAATTAAATTAACGGCATCATAACAGACGTTTCGTTAGTGGGACTAAAAAGACGCCGCTTAGTTTTGAAACAATATGCTAGTTTGTTATAATGTAGTTTCTGTGGTTTCGCGCAGTGGGGTAGCTTTGAACCAATTTCGGACACAGCAGGTTGCATTGGTACAACCGGTCCAGGTCCACGGGGTGATGCTCTCTATCTTGGACGGTATGGTATTCATCATATTTACACTACATAATCAGACGATGGGATATGCTCCTAAAGTATTCGTCGGAATAGTCAAAACAATTATCGCTGATGAAATTGCCAACATTTATTCTGAACAGAAGAAGTAACATTCAGTCACCTAAACTTTTGTGTTATTTAACTAACATTTGGTATCGTTAGCGTTGTGAACAGATAACCTTTAATTTTTTATAAATTTTTCAATTTAGGATGGAGTTTCAATTCGATTAGGAAGCAACGAAAAATAAAGTCAACTTATTGTAAATAATATTCAAAAAGTGATCCATTATTTGATTAATATCTAGTCCATGAAGTAAAATAGTGAAGAACCAAAAAGAACTCCATCCATGAACAGTGATGGTTGGAGGAGGAAGTGAATTCGGGTTTCTACAAAGATTATTTCTGAGTTTAAAAGAAATACTCATTTATCTCAACAATTTCTTCAATTCCGCTCGGTTGAAGACGTTTAGGTTGTAGAAAATCCATGAAGAAATATCAGTTTTGTCAGGAAAACAATTCTATCGAATGAATTATTTGAAATTTAAGTTTTTATTGATGATATGAATTTTCTTCGGAAATAAAATAGCACCCAGATTCTTTTGTTCATTTTTTATCAATATTACATACCTACCATAACGTTCAATGATTATATCAGAAATTGTAGAAACCAAACCCGTAAAATAGTGTAAAATACTACTGTAAGAAGCTCCTTTTTTGAGTTATTCGATATGAAAAAACATAAATATATCTGTGAAATTCAAGAACTTTGGTACTTTGGTGGCATGCCACTCTGTTCACACGATTCACAAATTTTAATTTTAGCCACATGATTTCCAAGGTATCACTGGTACATCTTGGAAAAACCGCAGTGGGCAGGTTTCCATGGGTGGCAAGCTTATTATGAAAATTTGAAGTAAATGAAGGGAGAAAGAAAAAAACACTTGAAGATACGTTCCACAATTTTAATTAAAACATCGTTGACATGCATATTTCGTGTTTCATTATATTCTCAGAACTGAATTTGAAATACATGGGGTAACGATATATTCGTATAACTTTCATTATATCATTCTTCATTATACAGGTGTTCAAACCAGAGACAGTCGCAAATCTAGTTTTCGTTTTTGGGATATAATTCTAAAATGTTGAAAAGTTTACCTTTACTTTCTTTTATGTTTAATTCAAATCTATAAAGTGGTTGGAAGTACATAGTAAGAGATCGTAGAAGCCAGTTGTTGATTTATTTTGGAGAATTAATAGTAGGCGTCATAATTGATAAAAAAATTTTGTATAATATAAACCTTTTCATCAGTGGGGGGAGCACCTATAGGCTTTCAAAAATGTAAAAAAAAACTGTTGCATGGACATACTCGAGCGCGTCAGATTAAGATAGCATCCATGTCCTACGTACGTTTAATGATGAATATAGGTTGATCTGATGGCTTGAATGATGGGGTTGGGCGGAGATGAGGGTTGAAAATGAAAAAAAATTCTCTAGCGCGTCAGATTTTCTAAGAAGATGTTAAGTGGACCTAAAAAAAACTTTCATTTAATGATCTGACTATTTGGATGTCATATTTTGAAGTTGTAAAAAGACTTCGCCATTCTGATATACTCGAGCGCGTCAGATTAAGATATAGGTATATGGTTCTACGTACTGGGTACGGTGTACAAACTCTGTATACATGAGGAATTATTGCTCGTTAATAAACTGCTTCTGAAAGTTTCACGTTACCGTAAAAAAAAGTTCAGATTTTCAGAGAAACAAATTGATGTTGTGTGTATGAAGTAAGTAATAAACGAGTACGATCTAGCGGTTACTGTTGTAAAACTGTCGAATTCGAATATACATATATTGTTCAATTGTACAATAAAGAATGCTTCGAATTCGAATTTGACAATTTGACAACAGTTGTTAATGAATCAATTAATTGGTGGCTATATTCGTGATTTTTGTTCGAGAGATTTCGAAGTATGCGTTCTCTTCAAAACTTACTGTTTCACAATTCTAATTAATCCGAATGATTTCACAGGTCATAATAAGAAATACCGTAATTATGAGACGATAAAAATAATTTCTAAATGAATGCGGTACAAAATTGGATTCAATATTTCATGCTCTTTTAATCCCCCTATGGTTTTTTGTTTGACAACGACATTTCTAGGACAATTAGGTAACTTTATAATAATTGGTCCGATCAAGGCGCCAGGAAAATTCTCAGTCGACATCAACATAAATACTAGTTTTACTCTTCAACAATGTCGGAAATAGCGCTGCAATAATAATGGAATCTGGTTATATAAATGCGCTTAATCTGAGATCGAGGGCCTCATGCCAAGAAGCTTTTTGATTTATTAATCACCTTTGATCGATCCATTGACGACAATTTCCGCCTAGAAGAAAACTGACGGCAGTTAGATATTCAACCGCAATGATGAGTTTGAGTCATCGAAATAAGCTATTTAAATTTTAAATTATATCCTCCTATGAGAGATGAGTCATTTGGATATCAAATTTATCTAGTAGAGTTTGAAAAATTCCATACTCGTTATTAAATAGATATTCGACCTCAAGATGTACGATCAAGAGCTCTTACAGATTTATCGTCAATCACGTCGCATTATTTATTATTTCATTGTCATTTTGATAATTTTCGGAATACGTTGTAATTTTTGGTCCCGAAAAATATTATTATACCATATAACATGTAAGGTTTATCTATCGAAGATGATTTCTCTTCATTAGGGACCTGTAGCGGTCTTTAAACATCTGAAGTGCCGAAAAGTTCCCAATAATATGTTTTTTGCTGCTTTCGCCTTTTTCCATTTCAGATTAAGAAATTCAGGTGGATTGGTAAAGAATCTTTTTTTTTCTCTGCCAATAGAAGATGTGAAGATGTTCTTCTAGATATCTAGATTACTTTGATGTCTTTCGAGATTTATAATTTTTTCAATAAATTTTTTTCCAACACGGGGGAGGCAGCGTTTTTTTCTGCTGAGGTTTTTCCCTGTCATCACTTATCAAACGAGAACCTTATGGTATACCTTTGCACTTACCCCAACAAGGTACTTTTTTGTTTCAATATGTATTGTATTATTTTAACTCTCTCAATCAAAAGAATGTATGTTCCAAAAAATCACGGTTGCTTAGTGATGCTTCCTGACTTATATAAATCACATAATATTTCAGTTGTGAACTTCAGAGTCAGGACTATACCTCATGAGTTATCTGCTATTTTACGAAAAATATTTCATTGTAGATTTCACATTTTTATAGATAATAGGATAGAAGAAATAAAATTTTAACATTTCAAAAATTTCATTTTGTAGAGAAAGCCGGAAAAAAAGTCCTCGGAGCAACTTCAGAAAAACAAATATCCTGCGAAAATATTGCGTTACAAGGATACACTAAAATAAGGTTTATTATAACTATTGATTCATAAGAAAAATTACTAATTTGTGCGCTTTTTGCAAAAGTTAAATAGATTATTTTGCTGATAGATAAGTATATTGAAGGTTTGATGCGCAAGAACTATGAAAAGTTATTAGACTTATAATTAATAGATGTCGGTTGAAAAATATTGTCGGAGGATTCTGAAACTTCTTTTAGAGTTTTCTCTCCCAGTGTCTGGGAGAAAATCAATCAAAGAATTGACCAAAATCTTGAGATTCTGAAGTAACTGTTTTATTCATTTTTAAGTAACAATTTGTTCTAAAGGATTTGCTTTTGACGAATTGGTGCAAGAAGGTATGCAGAGGCTTCTCCATTATTTCAAATAAATTATTTCTAATTGATTTTGATCTAGTTTGATCTAGAGGCTGAGAAAGAAAACTCTGACAATATAGTTTTTTAAAATGTGCAATATAGTACCTATGACTATGATAGTATTACATTTCGAATTACATAATTTTGTCTTCAATTGTTTTTCTGCTATATCATTATTCGAGTGTATGTATCAATTTCTCGCTTTCCTTGCTTTTCAAGCTTTTCGAGAGAAGAGGTTGATAGTGCCAAACAAACTGAATGAAATAGCCAATACTTCAGGAAGTATTTAAATTACAATTCCAATTCAAATCCAATTTTAATATTTTGAAAAAAAAAAGTTCATCATATGAAATTTATACCTGGAAAGGCTGAATAAAATATGCATAAGCTGCAACTACTTCGTGCCAAACTGCGAATGACGAAAGTACCTATGCGCGGTTTGATCGAATGCATTAATTCATTTTATGATTTATTTATCACGATTTTTTGAAGCCTTTGAAAACGAAATAAACTTTTCACTGCTGCAATAAATTATACTATCTTATGAAAATGGTAGAGTGATTGTCCATATCACTACAAGTCTGGGTGTCTCGTAAATTCCTTACTATTCTCCAATGTTTGCGTTTTTATATCAATCGATAGGTAACGTAACTTCTTAAGATGCAGGAAATTAAAAATAAAAGACGAAAAAGAAAAGAACAAAAATGATTTTTTCCAAAAATGTGTTCTTGAATGTGACAGAATAACCAATTCTTTCCTGGTTCATTCAAGTACTTATTTCTCTTGTTTTCATCTCGTGGATTGTCGGTATCGGTCGATCGAAGCATACGAAGATTTTATCCTACTTCAAACACTCGTTCGATTTTACGGGCATCAGCTAATCATCAGGGTTTTATGGCACGATAAAATTAAGTGAATATCGAATAACTTTCGTTACTTTTACGAATGGGATTCACATGGGGATCATTTCATGGAGCTTCGGTTCATTAAATAGACATTAATTCGAATATTTGCTTGATTCCCTGTGGCAGACCCAAGTTGACGCAAGTTTGCAATTTTTCAAATTGTGGTTCATTGGGATTTTAACGAGTTGTCGGCATATGCTACCGAATGTTATTTATAGACTGATTCTGAATAGTTCATTCACTTGAATTAATTGCAATTATTCCACGAGGACGATTTTCATGTTATATTAACTGAACTGAGCAAAAACTAGATAAGTCCTCAGAATGAAAAGAGAGAATGCACCATTGATCTGGGTATTTTATTTTTATTTATTCAGTAAACAAAAATACAACCTTTATTCAATTTTTTGACACAAATATTTTCACAAATATAAAAAATTATAAATCAATATCACCAAATGAAGAAAACAAGTACCTCGAGGACAAATATCAGGATCTGGTTATGTCCTGTATGAGGATCATTCTTCAAACTATAAATATTTCTTGAAATAAAAATCGAATAATGTGTGTCACTGTTGCATAAACTCTCGACAGATTCAAATAACAACGAAACAACAAAAACAAAAACCCTCTGGATAGTACAGAACTACATTCCGAAGAGTCTCATGTTCACACTCAAGTAAAAACAAACGAGTTTCGATAATCAATCAAATCAGAAGTATGATTCCTATCCTGACCTGACGTCCACAATCTCAGTCTAAGCTTAAAATAGTCCAACGAAACACTTTGAAATCAGCAAAAAATTCGCAGTTAGAAAACTTAAAAAAAAAATCAGAAGTCCCTTCTATTTGTTGAAATTACAGTCGAATTACTTAGAAAAGAGTGCTCGTAGAAGAATATAACAATCATTTTCTAGTACGAGTTGAAACAAGCGAGAAATTCAGCATTGTTCGAAATGCTAATTTCTGAAATATCGTTCATAACTCAAAATAAAAAACTAATAGGCTGGTTGTTTTCAGATTTTGAGAAGTCTGGAAAATGGAGCTCGAGAATGTGTCATCCATTTTCTTCCAGCAGTTCTCGAGATCCTCCCAGTAGGGACCGAATTTTGCACACCCTGAATTCTCTAATAACTTGATTTTCGGAGATGCACTGGTTCTCTTGGGGCGAAAAATAATGATTTTGTATGTTTTAACTATTCTTTTTTTTTACTTTTGTAATTCATCTTGAAGTATAAAAAAGATGTTTCTTCAGGTTGAGTTGATTAGCATTTCTGCTAGACTTCGCCTTTTTGGTAGGAAGGTAGTAAATTAGTAGTAATGTAAATTTTTTTTGTCTTTGTAATATGGTATGGTATATTGCCTACTGAATAATAATATTATTATTCAATGCGCTACAGATGTAGGTGCTACTTTACATAAATTAATGAATAAACTCGAAAATGTTCGTGAGCTGTTAATGTGTTAATATTTCATGCTGACTAGGCGACCCAATTTTGAATTAAAATTTAACTGAAAATAATAAAGTACCTTTCCTAGAAGAACAAGGTCGGTTATCTACTCAAATCGATTCTCCTCACAAAATCAACCGGGAAGCCGTGATTAAACTAAAACTGAGAGTGAATAAAACACTTTGGTCCCAGTACTTTTTGCCTCTAAAATCTAATAATGTGATACAAAGGCCACGAAGAGCCATCGAATAACGTTAATTCAGCCGTCTTATTAAAAGTGGTATCATGTACTGCTGCTCAACACGGTTAACATGAATCTGCACATTTTTCCGGACTATAACTCATCTTAATCGAATCGAGCCATTCAGATACCATCGATATGGTTTAATTGGCTGCGGAATACGCAGCTCCATTGTGATTGATCGATTGAAAGTTCTGACCGTGTGCTTTTATCACATAATCACATTCTTATTTCGAGCATGATTCGGAAATTTCGGTCCTTTTTTCGCCTTGTTTCAGTTTTAATGGACTATAATCTAAAGTAATTACAGGCCAACAATCCCGGTAATTTTGATTGGCTGTCATACCTTAATGGGACCGGTAGTCGGGTGAGATGAAGATGATGTTGCAGATCAGCGTCTTTAAAATAGGTTAATCTAGATCTGATTCAAGAGTTAATTTCCTACTCTTGTTTCAAACGTTCACAATTAATTCAAAGTGGACCATAGAGATGGAGATGTGGTGAAGGCTTCTAATAACTGCTTTTATAATCTCGATAAAGTACATGGCGCTTTCGTTCTTTCATGATTATGTATTTATTTATTTAGGTTCGCAATTCTTATGTGATACTGCCGACAGGCGTTCAACCGTATCATAATGACAACAAAAAATAATATAATTACACTATCAGGTATTCATCAATTCAGAATATTAAAATAATAAAAACTCCATCGTCCAGAAATATATGTACATACCTAATGAGTTATCTGTGGATTTATTTTTCAACCCCTTTTCAACATACCTCTCGAATAAAAAGAACTGAAGCTATTTGATATTTTTCTGGGATTGCGTAATTCCATAATACAAAATTCATTTTGATATATTATATCGAATATAAATGTCAGTAAGCAGTTCATTCGATCAGAATGACACAATATTGCCGTATGGTATGGTATCTTGTTGGCGAGAAATTGCTGGGTTTATGTATCACTTTTACACCATGTTTCTGAAAAATTTAACATTGCCACTCATTAATGTTCGAATTGCCTTCCGCAACGAGTATTAGACTATATTTTCTGTATTTCAGTAAAGTTTTGTGAAATACTGTCGAAATGCAATAAAAATGCAGATTATACATCCTAGTCACTTTTGTATTGCATTTTGGCAGTTGGTGTGACTGTTATGAAAATTGACAGATTACGGAATTTGAATTGACGAGTGTTGAAAATTGTTAGGATCGTAAGTCAGTGGACAAAACAATAAATATAAGTTTCAGTTATTTAATGAACTCATTACCATACTGAAGTAGAGAAACATTCTTTGAATAATAGAAGAAAATCCCCTGGGTGAGAAAAAATGATTCAAGATCTTTACTAATGAAAAATAAACCTTTGACCGAGAAACTAAGGTCAGAAAATCATGTTCACGATATACAATGGTGTGAAAACGGGGGAAACATCAAGACTTTTAGAATTAAGATAGCTCAACATAAAAATAATTTGAAAAATATATATTTGAGATATTAGTAGACCACAAATATCAGATCATGTGTGTTCAGATTACGGAGATCATATGATGGATTGGAATGACATGAGAATTCTTATGACGGCACCTGATAATAATGAAAGAAAAATTGGGGAGTCAGTGGAAATGGATCATACATGGGTTGATTAATTGGGGAAGGAATTGACTCCAGGAAATTTTGAGATTAAATAAATAGATGTTACCATGTATAAACAATTTATAAATCTAACATTTTCACGATTCTGTATATGTTCATGAATTTTACGTATTTCTCTTATCTGATGGGAATGAATCGTATTTAAAACTGATTTGTTAATACAGAACTTATATCAGGAAATTTTGATATTAAATACAAAAATGTCACTATTATACTATTTAGAATTATTATATGGTCATCATATTTCTTGACGAATGTCAGTTGATAAATAAAACAACTCTCACGATTTTGAAAATCTTCATTATTGTAACAATTTGTCTGATGAAGGAATCTGATACAGACTCCACAACATTGGAAAGTTCATGTTATTTCTTTTTTCATTTTCAAGCAACAATAATTTCAAAAGAATTGGCCTCTGGTAGGGCTCTTTCCGCTATTATTCTAAGAAAATTTTCTAGTTAATTTCTCATCTATAGACTGGGAGAGAAAACCCTAGACATATTTTAGAAAAATGCAGAGACCTCCCGCATGATATATTTAAATCGATATGGAAATTTTTACTTCCAATACCTTAACGAGTGATGAGTGCGGTGTGGGCCCATCACTTTTCAATATTCCAAATATTTGTTGTTGTGCTGAACTGTGCTAAGTTTGTGATGCTTTGCTCCGTTGAAATTTTTCTTAATTCTATATATTAAAATGTGCTAGTCTAGCACTTTTCAAAAAATTGGAGTCCACTGTCTGACAAAATTTACTACACATAAACTGAGTTGTGCCGTTTTTTCCGAAAGTCTGTCTAGTTTCCCGAAAAATCGAAATTGAAAAGAAATATAGCCCTGCACTTCCGTTTTTTCTTATTAAAAATAAATGGAAAAATTTATGCTACATTTTCTCGACAATTCTTTAGATTTTCTGGCAAATTACGAAAATCAAAAAAGTCAGCACAGCACTTTTTTGTGACAGCAATTATTTTATATTATTGTGCCGCAAGTGTGCCAACTAGTGGGAGTCAGAAAAAATTAACAGGTTCTACCGCATACGGAGAAAATAATAAAAATTTGTATATTGTGAGAAAATCTGCAGGTAGCCTACTAGATATGGCTCTGGACTCCGACCCGGCAAGACGGGGTTCGAGTCTTCGTCAGGGAAGAAATTTTCTGGTATGAAGAACTAGCCGAACCATTCATTGTTGGGTAAACAATTAACAGTGCTGTGCCTAAGGTGGCGTCGGGACACAGTAACAAAGCCTACACACAGAACACACCCATCACACAAGCTATAAGAAGCTTGCATGGAAGAATGCATGGAAATACATACATACATACAATAGTGAAGGTATGTGAAGTTGATCCAGGATTTCTGGATTTTCGAGTAAACTTTCATTGTGCTAAATTGTGCTAGGGGACGTTATAATTTCGTTTGTATTCCATACGGTTCTCAAAATATTTCACAAAATGTGTTGTACGAAACACGTATTCATAAAACACATTTTGTAAAATATCTTGAGAATCGTATGTAATAAAAGGAAAATTCCAACGGCACAAAGCAGCGCAATAAAAATTTTCCCGAAAATCCGTAAGCGTTAAGCATACTTCACACACACTGTTGCCAGGTATGCCGTTTTTCCTACAGTTTACTAATTTTTCTTAGTTTTCCCATCTGAAGACCTTTCGAGAAAATATTTACGGCACAAGGCAGCGCAAATGTAGCGCAAATTTTTACATTCATTTGTGAGGAGAAAAAACGAAATTCTGAGTTATCTTTTTTTTCAATTTCGACTTTTCAGAAAACTGGACAGACTTTCAGAATACTTTAAACTGCTCAGTACATGTGAAGCACAATTTTTTTCATTCATTGGAATCCAATTTTTCCAAAAGTGATGGGTTGGCTCATTTTTTCGGTTTTCGAAATATCTCGAGAATAACATGGAAGTAAGAAAAAATTTAACGGCACAAAGCAGAAATTTGAAAGGTTGATCTCTGGCTCTTCTTATGCCCGGTCCAGACGTCTGTAACGTGTAATGTAATATTTAGTCGGATCCAGACAGGTGCAATGTAAGACGTAATGCAACGCGTAATGTCATGCGAATTCTTCGTTCGAAGCGTTCGCGTAATGCTCGTAGTGCCGTGCAAACGAAGAATTCACATTGGGTGCATTACGCGTTGCATCACGTGTTACATTAGGCCGGGCCCACACGGGCTAATGCAACACGTAATGTGAAGCGCATTCTTTCGATTCGACGACACTACGAGCTCTAAACGAAAAATACGCATTACATTACGAATTACATTACGTGTTACATTAGGCTAAGTTCACATGATCGCGCGACAACGCACGTTTGTAGCTAATTAACGCGCGTTGATGAATTCAGATGGTAGCTCGTTGATAGCGCGACAGCCTGCGACTACTGTCATAATCTTCTTCTTCTTCTATCGTTCACAATGTGCTGAGGCGATTTTTAGATTCCGAGCACAGAAAAAGTCATTGAAATCTCTGTCAATATTTCAGCTTTGTACGTCAAATCGCGCGAATCATCTGAATACGTCTATGCCTGACAGTTGTACTTCAATACGCGCGAAGTCGCGCGACGTCGAGCGAAACAAGATACTGGCGACAGAGCAAAGTCGATCGCGCGTGATCGCCAATTTACGCGCGATGACGCGCGACCATATGAACTTTTCTATGTGACTTCTCAGTATCTCTAGTCGCGCGTTTGGAAATCGCGCGTAATCGCGCGATCATCTGAACTTGGCCTTACTCCCGTCTCGACCCGGTTTAGACATTTCTTGCGTAAAAATCGTGTTGAAAGCTTGGCGCCGTCAAAAGCCGATTCGACCCTAATTGAAATTCCGTCCTGCGTTCAAAACAAAATAGAAGCAAGAGCAACAATTGCTTGGGATATAATTATTTATAAGAATATACGAGTATTTATACGATTCATCCACTGTCAATGAATCGAATCAACGGGTAATCATGATAATTGGAGAAGTTGTGGGATTAACTCAATTATAAAGCCAATTTGTTTTAATCAACAGCTAATGCGAATGTGTGATTTCATAAACAACTTCGATAGAACGGCAGAAGTCGATTAATCATTGTCTGAACAAAAAAGGAATGATATCTCACTAACGAATGTTTGCAGGCTTGTTCAATTCCGGAAATAAATAAAATATTTGCAATAAGGAGATGAGGTTTTCTGATGAAGAAGTTTCAACATGATAAAGACCATTTATCGGCATATATTTCACTATTTGCTTGCTTCTTATATTTAATGATATAATAATATCGGTTTCTAATATTTTGTTGAAAGTATTTTTATTGAACACTGAATATTAGGTCATCAAAGTATCAGTTGCAACTCATTTAAGATTTTTGTTGTCTGAACAAATAATCAAATCCGGAAGATATTGAGGTCGTGTTATTTTTGTCATATTAAATGATATTTTGAACGAGAATAGTGCTTCACTGAACTCGAGGAGTTATATCGCGCCTTTAATTTTCTTAATTTTAAATTTCGTTTTTTACAAAAAAGATAATCAACCGGTCATGATGAGTAATTATTATCTCTAGCAAGATAAAACACACAGAATATACATCTGATTGCAGTTCGCGGAAGGCAATGTGAATTATAATAGCAGAATAATATCAATAAACGCACTCATTTTGTCCCCCAATGAAAATACGTACTCTCAGGTACATATTAATCTTAATTTTTTGAGAAGTCAAAAGGGGAAAATTTGTAGGTCCTCCTAGCGTTGGGCCAGCAACCTAACACCAATGAAGTTGACAATGTTGCTTACTTTCTCATTCAAAAAGCCTCGGAATAGGACTAGAAATATATTGACATCATAATGTCCCTAGGCTTATCTGCAGTGGTCTATTGGGAATTATCTCACCTAACATTTTGCCTACGTCATATTTTCTAATGTGAATGTGTTGAAATCAATTTCAACACTATTCATGAACATGAAATCACTAACAGGAGCGATGTCCAATTGATAAATCAAAAACTTCTCACGATTTCGAAAAGTTTAATGAAATTGTCTGAGGAAGGAGTCTAATTCAGACTTCGAAACGTAACAAAGCTTCAAATTACGAAGTGTTGTTTCTTTTTTCATTGTTAGGCAACAATTTTTTGAAATGATTTGGCGCCTAATGAATTTAGTTCACAAGTTTCACGCAGGGTCCTTTCTTCTATCATTTAAAAATTATTCTAATAATTTTTTGATTCGGAAACTGGGAGAGAAAACCCTAAGAAAACTTTCACGGAAATGCAGGCAGAATAGAATATTTCCTAAAAAAATTTAATGTCAAACTTACTTGTATCCTAGCCTCTGTGAGTCCTATCTTCATAGCAAGTTCCTCCCTATAAAAAAAATGAATACAATTTTCAGTATATAGATAATTATTAGCATTGAATGTTTCGAAATTATACCAGCAAAATCTGAATGAGAATTTCATTACAAAAACTGAAATGATCTTGATTGAATGTTTTTCCAAATGTAGATAAATATTTTAATATCAACCCCAGACGAGAATAAACTTTCTGTATCTATAACAGTCGGATCAACAGCAACTAGTAAGAGTAAGACTTTGATTGTACATATATTTCGACTTTCAGGTAAAAAAAAAACCGTTTTTCGTTCTCTATTTTTTCGATTCAGTTCAGTTGAAAATATACAGACAGTTGAACAATTCTTGAAGAAATGCAATCTTCAGTTATATCTTTTGTCAAAAAAGTACCGGGAATTTGTAAATAAAACACACATTTTACATTGAATCGTCAAAACTTATATTCTCGCTTTAAAAGTATTCCCCACTGGAGACTAGACATGTGTCATAATTTTTTCCATTCTTCAAAATATCTTTCATGAGCACTTTCTGGGATGGCATTCAATTCACGCGCCGAATTCTGTTTGATGGCTTCAATGGACTCTAAACGTGTTCCACGGAGAGGCAATTTTAGTTTCTGTAATAAAAAGAAGTCACACGGAACTATATCAGGCAAAAAAGGTTGTTGATCGATGTTGTCTATCGATTGGTATTTGCGTGTGATTTTCATTCACAGGTTTCTTCGCTGCATTGACATGAATTTTGGTTAGAGAGGTCGAACGTCGTCTAGAAAAAGTCACTACCCTTTTTTGAACTTTTATGCACTGAATCACCATAAAGCCTTCTGCAACATTTTCAAGGCGTCAGCATGACACAAAATTCTGTGTTTAATAATTTCGTTCATGTTAAAAATCGGCATGCACAACGAGGTTAACCCACCCAAAAAGCTATAGTGAAAAAATTGACAGATCGCGCTCAAACGCTAAGGAAAAAATCCAAATTCCATTCAGCTTGGGCGTTTTAAATATAGAATTTGTTCCAGAAGATATCTGGAATCAATGAAATGAGTTTCGGAATTAGTTTCTCTAATCCTTTATGAAATCCGTTGATTCTTTCACATTTTGTAGAACAAAATCGTGCTAGAATATTTCATTTTGGCACAGTTTCTATAGTAATATTTTATTTATGAAAAACATGAGGGATTTTTTTAACAGATTCATTTATTATCTGTCAAATTTATATTAGAGAAAATAGTTCTACTAATTAATATTTTTCAATGCAAAAATCACTGAACGATTTTTATGAAAATATTCCATTAATTTCAATAAAAATTCAATGAATTAGAGAAAATATTGTCGTTCATTCATGGCCCGTTTTTTTATTTTAAGCTCTGCGGAAGACTATCAGTGCCTTTTCCACTTGTATCATGAATAACTATTTTCATTGATAACACGTCACTCCTTCTGACACAAAATGTAATCTACAACTTTCAGTTTCTTGCGCATGACCTTTGCCTACATACTATAGAGGGTGTCCCCACCGAAAATATGACCCACCTCCCCGAGACCTCAGAAATGGAGAATTTTAGAATATTTTAGAAGAGCAGGTCATAGGAATTTTTTCTTCTTAATACAGAACTTGAAACTTATTTTTGGCTTCTTTAAAACTCTCAGGTTCTAATTTGCAAGGTTCAACATAATCTTCTGACGGTATATATTATATATTTTAGTAAAAAATGAACCTTTTTCTGAAAATTTCGACTGGTTTGTGTAAAAAACATAAGCAACTTTCAAACTGACCAACACTCGACATCGCTTACCTATTTAAAAAATGTTGAGGCTTGATGCTCCCTACATAGGGATGTTTTTTTCGGAACACGGGGAGTTCAAATTTTGGAATATATTTAATAAATATTTGGTCATTTCTGAACATAAAGCAATATTCCCTTAAAATGCGCCGCCCTCGAATTATTTAATATTGTAAAAATAATTCTGAAATTTCCTGAAATTGGAATCTTTGGTTCAATGAATTCCGGTTTGAAAGATTCAAAGTATTTCTTTTACATCCTTTCCAAACTTCAAATGGATTTTCTAATAGTAGGACTAACTTCAAAGAGTAAGTTTACATGGATTTTTGACTTGATCATTTTACATCAGAAGAGCCAATCTCATTTCACCAACAGGAAGGCAGGCCCGGATCTAGGGGGCGTCAAAATCAACCACAGGTTGAAGTTTTTTTATTTGTTATTTCCTAGTGTTTAAAAGGAAAAAGGAGAATGGAAAAGGGGAATTACCAACTCATCCCCATCAGATCGGGAACTGAGGGCGTTGGCAATAATTGACAGGTGGAAAGTGATGATAACTCTTTGTATGTCTTTCTGGTTATTTGTGTGAACGTGTAATCAGTGTTACAAAATTTATTGTTGGTGAAACTTTTTTGGGAATGTTTTCCAGAATTTAATCGCAGATAGTGCTTTCATTTTAAAGTAAGGAAAAATGTTGAAAGTTTAAGAAAATAATTACCGACGTCATTACCGTTATAGAAAGCGAATCTACCACGTGGATGTTGGGCAGTCGGATTTCCGCTTCTTTGTTTTTGTATGTTTTTGTTTAAAATATGTATTAAGGTTTTGAAGAAAAACCCGTTTAATTAAGCGATTTCCTATGTATTCACGAAAAGTATACAAAAGTAATCTCCGGAAAAAGAGTGAAAAAGGACGAAATTGAATTAGGGGTATTCACTTTTGTTCAAAATGAATTGACGAAAGATCAGTATAGGAAATTAATGCATTAAAAATGATTGGGCGTTGGTTTGTTGAATTTTCTTATGTTTTCCGAAAAAAAATTTTGAATTTTTTTTATATTTTTTTTTGAATCTTTGGGCAACATTTGCAACAAAATTGTGAAAAATCTCCAAAAAAACTTTTTTTAATGGTTTAACGGTAATGAGCTTTCCAGAGCAACAAACGCGAACCTTTGATTATTTCAAAAACTCGATCCGGTGAAACAAAAAAACGGCTGGCTGGATTGATTTGGCTTTTGGTTGGGTTTATGTGAACATATTGAACTGTAAAAGGCACACTTAACATTATTGGTTTTCACAATATGTTCGATCTAGAGCTTGATTTTCCAAAAGAACACCAGAAGCACTCTTTTCTTTGCATTTTCAAATTCATGTGTCAGGAAAAAAAATTTTTTTTTTAAAAAACAATGGATAGCCTTTGAAGGGAAATGATTCAGGTTCTCGACATCCACCGTTAACTTTTTGTGTGATTATTGGTTGCTCATATCGATAGTCAAAGACCAAAGGATCCGTTTTCATTTGAGAGGCGTTATCTCCTTGATAAGTGAACGTATCAAGATGTAAAAGAAAAAAAATTGCAGCCAAATTAACGAAGTATCCGAATATTTTAGCGATTATCTAAAAACAATTTTGCTGCTGTTGTTTTTTCTAATTTCACTCAAAACTTCTGACGTTACGAAAGTAATTCTCTGAACACAAGAAAACCGGGCTACAAATTCCTTTTTTGTTTTTTCTTTTACGACCTTCCCTCTCGAAGTTATTACCTGTTGAAAATTACTTAAAAAATTTCGATTTTATTTCATTTTTCATTTCAGTAGTGTAGATATTCAATTTCAAAGCTTTCAATTGTCATATCAACCTTAGAGGGGGGGAGCGCCATCATAAATTTTTGCCCAGCTCAGAAAAAAGTCGTAGATCCGGGCCTGCTAGAAGGAATCGAAAATCGTTAAATTCGTGTAACTTAATTTCTGTATGTTTGTCGATTATATCAAGAACACAATCTACTTTTTGAACAGAATAAAACATCAGTTATGACCGCATCGAATTCGGTGCTTCAATTTCTGACTGCTCTGTATACCTACCTATATTGAATGAATTTGTTGAGACGAGATTGACTGACAAAAAACACCTAAATTGATATGTAAAGTTAATTATTTATTCGTGTTCAGGATGTCTTAACCATAACTGAATTTGACAAAAACATCATATATATGAGCATAGCTGGCTTTATCGCTCCCAAGGCGAGCAGGGTTGAAATGATTTCTTCGAAGGGAAAAAACTATAGATAGTAATAATTAAATATAAAACCGGGCATGCGATAAGCAAGGCTTTCGGCAAGCAGGTACCCTTCCAATACTCCGAAAAGTCCGTGAGTCAAATGAGTATATCATGTCCGACTTGAACCTCGGAAGATACCAGAATTCAGGATGCGTATTTCGAAAGACTAATAATGATTATTTTTTATTATTAATGATTATTTCGAGCAGAATGAGAATGAACCCGTAATTTAGACATCTACTACTATACTTGAATTATTACAATGTTTTATGACAAGAAAACTATAAATTTTTTTAAGGATTTTTTACTGAAATATTAGTACATGAATTGATCGCAAGGACCTTTCTCCCATTATTTGAAATTGTTTTAATTGATGTTTGTTTCAGAAACTGGGATAAAAACCCTGGAAAATTTCAGTAATATACGAACAAATCAAAGATTTATATTATAAATGAATTTTTTTTATTTTTCCCGAATGATTGCATGCCAACCGTGCATAAATTAAACAATTTATTTGCTGTGTCTAAAGAAGATATAGTTAAACAATGATGTGGGTTTTTTTCTGATTTCCCTTTGTTATGCCGAGGAAAGCTAATAAACCACTTAATCAAAAATTCAACATTCCGAAAAAAATTGTGCGATCGATACCCGAATTTTTTTTCCTGGCATTTTCCGATTTGTATTTTTCGAAAAACCTCATTTATTACTTCTTCAAATTATAACGAAAACAGATATCATCGTTTTGTAACATATTAAGTGTACTGTTTTTGGAATAAGAGGTATAGTACATACGAAATAACAATATAAGATCATCTTCAATCTATAACTGTTGAATATTACCAATTAATAAAGATACAGAATTGATAGCCTAATTATGATCCAGAAATTTTTCGTTCAATTTCCTTTTTTCTTACAGCTTTCTCAAAATTATCAAAAATTTCTCAGTTTTTCATGAAGTCGTTTGGAATGTTGCTGTCTGCACGTTCTTTGTTTGAACGAGGACACAAAGTGACAATCCACTGATTGGCAGTTGGTAGCACTCCACCAACTGATAAAACATTCTTTTCAAATCTATATCAAAATCATCAAGTGAAAAAACTAACCCCGATTCATTTTGAAAATAATCATTTCTTGTGACTGAGGGCGCATTCATTATTGAGGATTTTTTCAGCCTCGAATTTCCAGTGAACTTACAAGACAGTCACAAAAGAGGTATCAAAATTATTAATGGGAACTATGAAAATTCATTCATCTTTTAATAGAGGATGTATGGAAAATCACTATTCTCAATTTACATTGCAATTTGAAAATACATAGTTATTCAGAATATAATTTTTAGTTTGGAGAAATGAAGTTATGAAAATATATCCATTCCCTCCTTTATAAAAATTCATTATCATTCGAAAAAATATACCATGTATTTTTTTATTGCTTTATTTGTTCAAACTGAAAACAATTGAACAGTCTGAATTTAATTCAATTAGAATAAGCTTCGAGTTCCAATGAAAGTAGAATGGAATTGAAATTGAACTGGAGAAACTGCGAATAATTAATCCGAAAAGTTATTGAAAACATAAATTCCAAATCAGTGAAGTTAACTTCAAAATCTATCCAACAACTTCTGTGATTTAACTTCACCATCATATTTGAACACAATGGTTTCGAAGTACGCATCCTGGACATTCATGTCTAGTGTCCGCAATTTGTCTGCTACATCTGTAAGAGGGTCCTCAAATTATCGTCAGCCGATGGAAACAAATTTATGTGATTTTCCTGTTCAGACCTCCGAGTCATCGATAAACATCCGGTATTGGAAACGTCAAAATTAGGAGACAGCTAATGGTTAGATCTTTCTGGTCGCCTATAGAAAAATATTGCTTTCGAGACTATAATGAAGCTATTTCAAAACTTCTGACTATATTGGTGATGCCGAGTCTTACCTGAAAATGCTATAAATTCGAAAAAATGCTCAACATTTAATTTATCCCATCATTCATACCAATATACGAAGAACAATATTGGGTACGAAATTCATGAATATTCATAAGTAGTTTTCTATAAAATGAAATCAAATCAAAAAATAATGTTTGACACTAAAATCAATATTTGATCACTTGCACATGTGGAGTTGTTTATTGTTGATCAGTGAAACAGGCTGTTCTTAGAGTGTCGCAGTTGAACAACTGTTGCTTCCAGTTTTCAAAGGTATCATGAATTTCATGCATAATTATGTCAATTAGGACCAGTCACAATATGAACAATTATTATCAAACCATAAAACATGAATTGAAAATCACCAATGTATAAACTATGTAAAATTTTTTTGTAGTAGATTTTTGAATAGTTAACACAACCACTGCATTTTTTCTTCTACTGCAGCCCCTAATAATTTGATAGGTAACCTTCTTAACGACATTCATTGACATCTCTCGATTTTCAACTAATTTTGCATATGGAAAAGTATTATCTGAGATCTGAATGGAATTAATTATCAAAATACTTCATTTCAACTAGTTACGTAGATACATACTTGAATCAACAAAAAAGTAATGAAATTAATCTGACGCCACCTTGTCAGTCTACAAGTGTTCCATAGTTAATTGAGTTTTCATAATAATCTAAACAAAATGACACAAACGCAATGCTAAACGTTCTACTTTGACAATTCATCAGTCACTTCGAATGATGTAATTACTCATTAGGTGATAGATAATTAATATAAATTATTTTAATTCGCGTTATATTTAACGGTTTCGCAAGGTTCAATAATCATTGTCGTCATTTCATATACAATAACTTCATTTGAATAAGCGATGTTCTGCAAGGAACTCTCTTTTATTCAGAATTTAAGTGCTTGTTATTCGTATGAAGGCAGAAAACAAAAAAAGAAAGAAACCTTTTTATTCGGTGATGACAAATGACTACAGGTAAAAATAGCAATTCCATGACAAACAGCGTGTTCAATGAGACCAGGTTCGAGTAGATATAAATAACTCTTAAGTATATCAAAATATGCTTTTTGAAAATTGATTTCGTTCCAAGTGGACATTTATGTTTATATCTAATAAATGTGTTCCATAATTGACATGTATCATGTCAAACTACACGATTCCAACTGAATTCATTTGCAAAGTCCACAACACGAATTTCGATAAAGTTATTATAATAACATAATACCGACAATGAAAATTTACAGTTTCCGTGTAGATATGCATTGATGATTCAATTCTTATCTTATTCTGACAGGTGTATGACTTTTTTTGGTGAATATATCGCGTTGTATATTGTGTAAATTTAATTTCATTTTGTGTCATGTGACATTGAGCTGATTAAAATCCATGAAAATACAGAGTTCCAACGCAATTCCTGGTTTGACAATTTTCTCTTAGAATTTGTCGGTTGAAAAAAATCCATTCAACTTATTCTTATGATTATCATTGGAAATTTGATTCATGAAAGGATTTAAACTTAGATGAGGATGATTTGTAGAAATCTGTTTTTCTATTGTCAAAAATATATCCGCAATGCAAAATAATCAATATCTAGTTAGTATTGGAACCAACCCCTATTAATGTTCAGACTGAAGTCCAAGGCCTAAGCATGACTCATGACGAATTGCATCTTTTAGGTAACAACTATCAATTCGCTAGTGGCCTGATTCTCAAGTATCTACTTATTTCTGCTCAGTGTCGGAAACATACATCTTAATGAGTTCGAATTGTTAGGTATAGATAGCTTAAATTACAGAATAGTCGGGAAATATGTTTGAAAAAACTACTACACTTATTTCCCTATCAAATGGAATCATCTGGTGCAGACAGAAAACTTGTACTTCATAATTAACCTATGTGGTTATATTCTGATTATACTATTATTATATCAATCAAAGTGAAACACGTGTATAAATATTACGACCTAAAATATGTATAGGTCTACACAAGATGTCCCATTAATAATTGTTTGGCTTAATAATGAGAGGGTTCTTTTAGGTCTTGATTACAGAGACTCAATTAGACAGAATGCCGACGTTTCGATTTATTTCAAATCTTCATCAGGGCTCTACAATAAACGATACATATATAGATGTAGAAATTCCTTCATTGATATTTGTGCCCAAGGGCATTAGCTAAAAATGAGAAGATTCACTCTAAAACTCATACAAAATATATGTTTCGATACGAATATTCTAAAATGATTTCAGCTCATCACCAATATGATGATACTTGTTATCGTTTGACTTTATTAAAGGAAGAATATTTTTTTGTTTAAGCTTGGCATACAGTTCACAATTGATACGATACTGCAAAATAGTTATTCGGGCAAGCATTCGCGTACGGGAAAGATACTTTCTGCGCAAGATAGGAACAATATTTTTTTTACAAGCGCCTATTTGAGATCGATTTGAATTCAACACACAGATCAAATTTGATAACCTATACAGGGTCTTTCACGAGGAACCTCACCCATATTTATACGTGAAACTACTGAACGTATTTTCATGAAATTCAGCACTTATGAGTATTTCACGATGCTGATGAAATCTAAAATATTTTAAAGGCATGAGCACCTCCCTTTTTCCGGAAATGACGTCAACTTCCGTTTTTCAAATAAGAATACAATTTTTTTATTCAGAAATAGATTCCTTAGAAAATTTCAAGTTATTTTGATATAACATTCTTCAGTTTTGGTTGGAAAATTCTCTCTGAACAGGAAAAGTCGAAAAAAAAATCGAAAATAGAGCTCCGCTGAAACAAGAATAACTTCGAGGTTTTTGGATGGAAAATTTCCATTTTTGGGATTTCTCAACATGTAAGATTGATGTATCCACTTTAAAAATCGAAATCGCGATTCATGATACAGGGGATGAAAAAATCGCTTTCAAAGTTAGGGATGACAAAAAAATAAATTTTTTCAAATTAGAACCCCATTTTTTTATGGCAGATATTAAATCTACGTTAAAAATAATGTGAGTGTATGCATCACACCCTTGCCCTGAAGTGGATATTTTCTGAGTTATTCACAAAAAACTGTTTTTCGTCTTGAATTTTCAGCTATTTCTTTTCCCTTCACGCCAAAAAGATGAAATTTTCAGGAACTGTTACTTAAACCATGTTTTAGATTTTACTACCCTAATATGCAAGAGAAAAAAGTTACAGGTTGTTCCTAAATAGATGGCGAATTTTGATTCGAATTTGTATCGGAAACCTCTTGATTTCAACTAATCGGCCATCGGTTTTCTCTCCAGTGATAAATAAATAATTCCTAATGAACCATATGCAAAAACTTACCATGTTTTACATACATTCTTTTTTTTTCAATGATAGATATCATTAATTACATCTGCCAAATTCCTCTTTATTCAGTAGCATTTTGTGTTTACTATTAATTTGGTGATAATTCGTATTAATTTATAAAATCGATCACTATGCCAAATTTTACCAATGAAGATTATTTCTCTCATTCTACTTCATGGAGAATGTAATAAAGTTGTAGATAGAACGATTCGACTGTTCATTGAGAGGTTTCCTGACCGACCCAGACCAACGAGAGATACCATTAACAGAACCATGACAAACTTGGGAAATGCCGGATCTTTCGTTAAGAAAACTATACACAGAGAAAAAAGTGTAGTAGAAGATGAGAACAACGAAATTACAGTTCTTGCATATTTTCGTGTGAATCCTCAAAATTCTCTCAAAGATGCCGAGATTGATCTGGGATTATCTCAATCGAGTGTATGGAGAATTTTAAAAAAACATAAAATGCACCCATATAAATTCAATAGGGTGCAGCATTTGAAGAAAACTGATTTCGTCAGGAGAACAGAGTTTTGCGAAGCTATGATGATTCGATTTCAAGAGAATGAAAACTTTTTGGACTGTATAATTTGGACAGATGAATCAAAATTCACAAAGAATGGTTCTTTCAATAGGCATAACAGTCATTATTGGGATGAAGAGAACAACCACCACTTCAGACAATGGAACTTTCAAGAGACCTGGAGTTTCAATGTTTTTTGCGCCATCAAAAATAATGCAATTCTCGATGTTCACATTTATGATGGGACTTTAACTGGTAAGATAGAACACTAAACATGTTTGCATTATTCAAAGAATGTTCTCCCTTAGGAGATAGATATTCTGACATATTGACTCAAATAATTGAGCCGCTAGTACAGAACCATAATGACTTATGGTATCAACAAGATGGCGCGCCTCCACACAATTCACTCAATGTGTCAAATATCCTCTACAGGCTATTTGAAGATCGATGGTTGGCGAACAATGGTCCACATCTTTGGCCACCACGTTCTCTCGATTTAACTCCTTTAGACTATTATGTTTGGGGTTGGATAAAAAATATTGTCTACTCAACTCCCCTGACTGTTAAAGAGGACTGCATAGAACGAGTCAGAAATGCGTTCAGGTTTATTTAGATTTTTAAATTCATAGTTTTGAAACTCAATTTGGTTTTTAAACACTTTTGCAGATCTCTTCATCCCGATGAAATAAGAAGAGCAATGCACGAAGCATTCCTGAGACGTATAAATAAATGTCTAGAAATTAACGGTCAAAACTTTGAGCATCTTCTCTAGTTATAACTGCGAGAGTTTGCCATGGTTCTCCTAATAGTAACTTGAAGTCGGTTTCAAGAAGGGGTGAAAAATCTACAGCATGGTTCAAATAACAGCTGAAATTTTCATTTTTTTGGCGTGAAGGGAAAAGAAATAGCTGAAAATTCAAGACGAAAAACAGTTTTTTATGAATAACTCAGAAAATATCCATTTTAGGGCAAGAGTGTGATGCATACACTCACATTATTTTTTAACGTAGATTCAATATCTGCCATAAAAAAATTTGGTTCTAATTTGAAAAAATTGATTCTTCACGATTTTGTCATCCCTAACTTTGAAAGCGATTTTTTCACCCCCTGTATCATGAATCGCGATTTCGATTTTTAAAGTCGATACATCAATTTTACATCTTGAAAAATCCCAAAAATGAAAATTTTCCATCCAAAAACCTCGAAGTTATTCTTGTTTCAGCGGAGCTCTATTTTCGATTTTTTTTTCGAATTTTCCCGCTCAGAGAGAATTTTCCAACCAAAACTGAAAAATGTTACATCAAAATAACTTGAAATTTTCTAAGGAATCTATTTCTGCAATAAAAAAATGGTGTTCTAATTTGAAAAACGGAAGTTGACGTCATTTCCGGAAAAACCGGAGGTGCTCATGCCTTGAAAATATTTTAGATTTCATCAGCATCGTGAAATACTTATAAGTGCTGAAATTCATGAAAATACGTTCAGTAGTTTCCCGTATAAATATGGGTGAGGTTCCTCGTGAAAGACCCTGTATAAATTCATAATTGTCGAACGTAATTCTACATGTCGTTACCATAGTACTCTCATCGTTGACGTTCGGTGCATAGAGACATCATAATTCTTTAATAAAAAGTTTATTCTTTAATAAAAGTGTGCGGGAAAAAACCCTGCAAATCCTTTCCCGCACTGAAAAGTGTGCGAGATTGGAATAGCAGGGATTTTTCCCGCACTGTTTGGAAATGTCACTCTTACCGAATTGAAATGCGTGCGGGAAAAGGGTGGAGAGCGTACGCTTGTAGAAAATGTATTTTTCTTTATTGCCTCGGGGGTGCTGTAGGTCTAAATACTCTTCCTTCTTTAGAATCTACACTACCAATATCATCTATTCTCGAAACGAAATATTTGCTAGTGAAAACTCTGACATGAGTCCTTTGTTTTTCGATATTTCAGCGAGTTGAGAAGAAAGGGGTCATTTTTATAAAGGAAAGTTTAGAATTCATTCCAATATCGTGTTCAGGTCTCTCCAACGAAGCAAAACAAAATAAAAAATTAGCTTAGGGACATTATTGTAATAAGTTAATATAGTTTCAATAATCAGATAATAATATGCGGTGTTCACGATATCTGTCCTCTTATTAATTGATATAATTTTGCTTGATAATGGAGATCGTCTACCTATAGTATCATAATGGACTAGTGGTCGAATATATTCTAGATTTATGATCGCATTAATTATTTTTGTGGCGTAATCAATGTCGGAGGATGCATCTTATTTCATTTAAGTTAATCATTTGAGAATTATTTGATGATATTTTCAGAACTCGATATTTCAAGTTGTTGATTATATTGATTGCATTTTATATTCTTGCATCTATAAGTTTCATCACTATTTTCATCCTTAGAAATATGTGAGGTAAATATCTAAAATTCAATAATGATTTCTGCTCAAAAAATCTGTTTTTGTATTAAATTTTTGTATCCTGAAATGAAGTTTCGTCAGGTACTACATAAAAAATGTACCTAGTACCTTATCACAAAATTGTCTAATGAACACAAGAAGACAGGATACTTATCACAAAGAAGTCAATTCTTTTTCTTCAGATTTCAAGATATAGATACGTACATATTGAATTTAACCAACATATCAATTTGGATGATATCAACTACGAAAACATGATTTTGGAAAAACAAAAAGTTCTTTGCCTTTGCGGAGGCCACACCGAGAACATTTTCGAAACATAGATTGATATAAAATAGTAATCATCGAAATGAATACCGTAATCAATTCACTAGGCTGAAAGATCTATCATCATGAATATTTGGTCTCTAGGAGATATGAGATACTGATGATGCCAAATAATGTTGAAACTGGTGTATCTCTGCTCTCAGTCTCAGTGACAAAATCTGATTTCATTTCTCGAGCCTCATGATAAATGATGTGTAAGCTCATGAATTCAAGATGAATTACTATTTTGAATTTATCTTTGTCTCGAAAATACGAGAACTTATGTTTTCTGTTTGTACAATGACAGGAGTCTTTTCTTCTTGTTATCGGAGGTTGACAGAGAAAGGTTCCTAAAAAACAGAATAAATTTAAGAAATGCCGAAAGTATTAACATGATTCGAAATACCTTTTCTTTAAGTATTGAACATTTTTATAATTTTAAAAATTTCAATCGTATTGCAAATGTCGAAACTGCCATAACTGTTAACAAAATCAGAGAATGAAAAACTTTTTGATTCATTAACGAATTGGGGAGAATGGAGGTGTGGTCCGCTCATTTTCATAAAGGGTTGGGAGATAGTATGGATTAAAATTAATTTTTTTAAAATTTTTGAGAAATCAGACACGTAAGAATTTTAGATCTCTCACGATTCCGAAAAGTTTCATGAAGTTGAGAATTTGTCTGACGCAAAAGAGTGATATAGACCGCGAAAGGTTACTAAGCTTGAAAGTATGAAGTGAGTTTCTTTTTTCAATATGAGGCAACAATTTTCCCAAAGGATTTGGCTCCTAACTAATTAGTGCACAAACTTTAGGCAGGGGTATTTCTTCTATTATATAAAAAAAAAATTCTAGTTTATTTTCGTTTCAGAGATTGGGAGAGAAAACCCTAAAAAAACATTCAGCAAAATCTTTTTCTATCACTTCTCAATTTCATCTGTCATGAGATTTTCAGGCGGTTAGTTCAAATAGGGCCATTTAACTGCTGACGGTTCGAATTGAATCCGCAATCAAGGAACAGTAATATGGTAGATGAGATTAGATAAACGCAATTCGATTTCTTATTTCTTGGTTTTTAATGAGCACCCGCGGAATTATATTATTTCACTTAACCCTTTCGTTTTAATTGCGCTTCAGCCGTCGGTAATGGTAGGTAAAAGATTATTTCCTGCCGGCAAATAAGTGCTTATTGACCAGTGCTTGTTATTAGCGGGAAACACCGAAAGCTACATTATAAAGAGAATTGCGTGTTGCAGTGCTCCGTAATATACTGTTAATACCATATGATCTTCATAAAGATATACATTGTTTCTTGGCTCATTCGTCTTCATTTGAACAAGTGCAGATTATTATCCTATAATGGGTCTAGAAACATGTGAATTTCGGGAGCGAGGGCGATAATATATTCAGTTCTCTTCGGAGGATAAATTATAATAAATTATCGTTCTGTGAATTTGGTAGTCTTTCACCAACATTATCAGTTCTTTCCACTTTCTATAACCAATTCATCTAATCTGAAAAGTGAAAACTAATTTCGATTTTTATTTCCAATATGAACTCTTGAAAACCCTTTCAGGTTCACCCTAGAGCTTTTCAATGGCAACAGGTTGAATGAGGAAATAAAACAAGAAAACCAATCTCGTTGACAAAAAGTGGCCACGAGCCAAATGGTTGTCCCTCCACTTCCACAAGAGAAAATAACAAACAGTAACAGGGCGGCAGGTTATTTATATAATAATTACCTGATCACTTGAATTCTCCTTAAATTTCCGAATAAAATAGATAATTAAGGCCCGGGAGAATCTATCAATGTCAAAATAAGTGAAGCCTTTCTTTCTCAAAGTTGTGGTGAACCAACATGAAATAGGTTCTCATGAAAAAGAACAAATCGAACAACAAAAAATTCTTTGCTTTACGGAGACCAAACCGAAATCATTTCGAAACATAGATGAATTCAAAATAGTAATTTTCGAAATGAATAACGCAAGCATTATTTACGTTATTTGATGTCACTACTTTGTAACATTTTACTCAGTACGTCCCAACTAATTGCTTCAATTATCGAAGGTTTTTTGAAGTCTTTGTCCCTGATTGATATGGGATTCAGATGATGTCTCTCCTGAGATCTTGATCCCCCTATCGTTTTCTAGTAAAACGGAATACCTCATCAACTTTTCGTTTTGCCCCCCTGAAAAAAAATCTGTGGGTGCCCATGGTGCTCCGGATGATGGTGTTTCTGTATTTGAAAGATCTTCGTCAAGGAAGTGTAAGTATGTAACGAAATAACACTGTTGAACGAAGAAACTTTCTGGGAGAGAGATATGCAGAGAGAGAGAGATCTCTCTCTCTCTCTGCATATGAAAGATCAGGCAATTTGAATATGAAAATTCTATCAGAAACTCGAAAATTGAATGTAATTCGCGACGAGGTGTTTTGTCAAAACGAACGCCAAACATATGTATATTATGAGCTGGTTCATAAATCAAAAACACAAACCGAAATGATGAATCGCTCGACTGCATCAGTTTCGGGTGTTTGCGGAGTTGTCACCTCGCTCAGGGCTTATAATCATAATGCTTCCCTCCTCCAGATAAGAATGGACGGCGTTTTCCGGAAAAGCTTTTGGGTACTAATAGGAAAAGTGGTAGGTTAAATTTATCACAAGTAGGTGATAATGAGAGCACAGCAAATTTTATTGTGAATCTGTCTTTTATAGTAATGGGGCATATATTGTATATGAATCTGATGAATCTGAAAGTAACCCAGATGTTTTTTAAGAAAGTTGTTCTTTCCAAAGAAATGAATCCAATTTCTTCTTCGAATATCAATATGAAAGTTAGATATTGTTGAAGATTAGAGAATGAAATTTTTGAAACTAAGGTCGGTTCAGAATTCCCTGAATTCCGAAAAATTTATGTATTATATTAATTTTGACAGTATTATGAATTTCAAGTAAAATCACAACTATGATAGAAGATGGAGCTACTGAAAATCCAACAACATCTGTGACGGCAATGACGAAGTATTAAAATGTCAATAAAAGGGACAGAGTTGGTTTCATAAAACTTTGTTTGTACCGTTAAATTAATTGGAACCACCGAGATTCGTTGAAATTTCTAAACTAGTGATTCGATTGGTTCGAATATACGTAAGGTTTTTTAATCGCACATTTAAAGTTTTGTGAAACCGACCCATATATCTGCAAGTTCGAAATATGAATATCAAAAAGTCGAACATGTTCATTCTCCGCATTGGGTGCACCAAGATTAGAACGGATTGTTGTAAATGTCAAAATGGTTGTCAGGGCATATTGTTTTCATACGTGTACCTACTTCAATTGAATGTTGCACCTACCTGGTGAAGACATCCGGGTAATGCGTCCTAGAGAACGCCTTTTCTAATTCTTCCAGCTGATAGCTCGTGAAAGTTGTCCGATATCTCCGCTGTTTCCTCTTTGGCGCGAATTCATCTGTTTCCGCTTCGCTGCCGTCGCTTTGATCAGCCGGCATTGTTCGCGGTTCAATACCCGCGTTCGGCGTTATTTCCTCTGAAATTCCCATATTATCTGGGCTTTCCTTCGATTCAGTTGATTCTGGAAATAAAAATGTGCCTATTAATTAATTTTACAACCCACTATCTGACTTAAGTGATAAATTCCTTTTTTATCATCATTCTAAGTTTTCTTCCGTATAAAATCAAGAGTTAAAAGGGTAATACGAACAAATCTAGCGCACAATAACCCCAAAATTAGTGTTAAAATTTTCACAAATATCTCAGGAATCCTGCAAACACTATCTTAAATAATTTTTCCCAACCATTCTACATACATTTCACTACGATGTTGAAGGATTAATATTCAATTGGTCTTGGGAAGATAGTAAGGCAACTTGTTATTTTTTTGTCAAAATGTGTACCTAATGTGCAGTTCTCGGACACGTTAGAATTTCAATATAAAAACACAATTGTCTCATGTGGGGGAGCTTCGTTGTTATGCCTCTTATTCTTGAAAGTGCATTAATAGCTATTAGAGCTATTAAGAGGAACATATTTCGACAAACCGATTAAAAATATGAAAAATGCAGCAACAATTAATTAGGATATATCAATTTATTTTCTGATTATCAGACGGCGTTTAAATATTTGAATCATCGGAAAATTAATGAACAAATTCCGGTTTTATCTGGTTAACCTGATTAAGTGCTATGTTCCACCTCACAGCTATTGACAGGAGGTAATTTCCTGTTCCGCTTGTGGAGAGGCGAGGTGTGTAGAAATGGCAGCGTCTCTTCTATTCATACTTATTTGTGAGCTCGGGCATCAAGTGACCATTTTGCCAACCGTCGTTGGCTGCCATTTTCAAAATTCAGGGTCGTTTACGGTTTTGAAAAAAATTATGAATCATGAGAAAGAAAAAATGCATTGGCTGAAGAGTAATGCGCAAAGGTCTAAAAGTGTAAATAAAGTTCGTTCATATGCGTGATTGGTGGAAGGCAATTTTAATTCTTCACTAAACAAGAAATCCATGGCTCCTGCAATTGACTAACCTGTTGAGTGGACAATTAAAATTTTAATGACTCATCAAATTGAACTGTCGAGATAAACAAACTCGGACGACTATTCCTGAGTACCACCACCATGAGACCGAAAAGCTAGAAGGGGATCCAACGAAGCTTAATCTTTCTGATATCTAAGATACCTGGAATGAGTTTTTGTTGCTCTGGAGAGGAGTAGAAAGCCGTAAGGCTCAAGTCCTTTTATTTAATAACAAATTTATGAAAATACTCCAATATTTATCGAGGACAGGTTCATACCATTTTGAGTAGTTATTTAAAATTTCCCGAATTTCTGTTCAGACAACCCAACCAAAACCACTGGCATCGATACGTGGAGTAATGGGGGTAATTACCCCTTAAGCCCATCCAGAAAAAAACTGACTTTTAAACAAAAGTCATACAATCATTACATATTATTTCGACTAGAGACCGGATTATATGCAACATGAGAAGCTCATAATATGCATGCAAATATATGCAATGAAAATATGCAGAGCAACGAGAGAAACAAGCACGTACATTAAGAATGAACAAGAAACAATTTTTATGCGTAATATGGGACGTTCTTGCAATAGGCAAGCCGGCGAGGGCGAAGATCTTCTGTCAATATCTGATTTCAAGCGAATAACCTGGTCCTCATTGGTAATTACCAACTAGGACCAACTGCATTCAAGATTCAAGCGACTTCGGTCATTGTAGGTTTTAATCATGCGACGTCATGAATTAGCCCTTCGACGTCATCGTTTTGGACTGCAGATAACCGTACATAACTTCAGTTTGGAGCCTGTTAAGACTGTGGTCATAAAGAAGTAAGGTTAAATCAAACAAAATAGTGCTTGGAAATGCATATGCGAATAATACAATATCTAATGGACGTAACTTAACACATATGTAAAAAGCGAAAATTTAAACAATAGAACTCATACCCTATAAGAATAGAAGTGTTCACCATATGTTGCGTAATTATGGAATTCAAATGCAAAATTGAACCTGTTGTGAATATTTTCGTATGAATTTTGGTAGATTAAACTTTGATTTTTACGTAAGTTATGGTCATTGTGAATCAAGCAATAATCAAATAAAATTTCTTCAGCTGAGATTGCAGATGCAATTAAATATGACATTATTCTCTGAAATTTCTTTGTTGAAGCAAAATCTGAATCAAATATGAAATATGTACATATTATAATATTACAAACTAGCTGGCCCGGCGAACTTTGTTTCGCCTCAGAGATTCATAAGGTTGTATCAACAAAACTGGTACTTTTTCAAGTAGGAGGTAAATAGGACAAAATTAAAGTACAAAATACAAAAAATTTAATTACATTGAAATAGGTAGGTATGTACATTGTTATTTACATGAATAGACTTCACTTTATTCGAGCGGTACCTTATTAATATTTAAAAATTTTCTCATTGTTGTACCTTATGATGAACCACATTTTTAGTTTTTTCATCATAAAATTTTCCGTAGTGTTCGGGAGAAAGAAAGGTGTGATAACACATGGACTCAGATGCGGTAATATTATTATTAAATGTAGTTCACCGAATTTATATCAAATATAATACTTACACGAAAACGCTATCAACCTCAGCGACATCTACTGACGTTATTCGCAAGAAGGAAAATAATTTAATACTTTTTTTCATTTCATCAAATTTTTCATTGTTTTAATGTATTTCATGTTAACCCCACCGTAGCAGAATCCAACAAAAAAACTTTCATAACAAACAGTTCATCCAATCTTGAGTTATAAATGGTGTAACCAACAATATGGCCGACTGAGTTTTATACATTAAGATAATTCTTTATTCCGTTTAGAGCTCTTGGTACCACATTGCGAAATATAAAATTTGGTTATGTATTTGTTTTGATTACATTAACCTACATCAACTTTGGGCCTGAATCGTATTCAAGCGCAATCTGGTTATTCACGGTTATCCCTGAAGGGCTATTAGCAATGGCAGGACCGTAGATAACCGCGGTCATTACTGGTTATTAGTGAAATCGAATTATTTCATTTTATTAATTCACAACCAAAACACAAAAAGGGCGCAGCTGCTCGAACTGCATTCCGAAATGAGATAAAAGTGATTTGCGAATACGTGCTATCTATTATTACGCTATAGATCCCATATTTTGCGACTATTAAATTTGGTCGAATTCACGATATCATCACTTTTATTACATTTCGGAACACAAGGAAGAAAAGAATACCAATAATATATGTCATAACTTGATTATAGGTGAAATATGCCAATACTCTTGAATATGTCTGAAATATGCAAATGCATATAACCGGGTCTCTAATTATGACAATGTACTATATACTAAATTTTTGTTTACAACCCCCTCCCCCAGAAAAAATGTCTAGCGACGCCCTTGGCCAGTATTGAA
Organism: Hippodamia convergens; assembly: GCA_038502775.1. Taxonomy (NCBI): domain Eukaryota; kingdom Metazoa; phylum Arthropoda; class Insecta; order Coleoptera; family Coccinellidae; genus Hippodamia; species Hippodamia convergens. The sequence goes on from CM076610.1 coordinate 36,989,102, forward strand.
ATATTATAAAATATATCATCACGAAAAATAAGAAAAAAAGGAATGAAATTGGAATTTGAAAAAAAATGTGAGGTGTACCCATGTTATACGAAATTAATAAAATTATTAAGGAATCATTATTCCTGAATACGAATTATTTAATGCTCATGTAATATATTGAGAATCCATTAGAGCATTTTAGAATATTATACGCAAATGAACGCTTAAGAAGCTCTATTAAGTACCTATGTTGGTATTGTTTAGGGTTACATCATATATGTGATTTTGAAAATAAAGATTGGGATGACGTGAAATCGTCTTCTCGTACCTGAACATCTCAGCCCTCTGCTGCGAAACGTGCAATGATGCAGCTTTGAATAATCTTCATTTTATTATACATATATTTCAACGAGAATACGGTTCCCTTATATTCATATGAATAGGGCTTCAATTATTAGAGCATAAACTACAACGTGAAATGGATCAGACAGAATGAGAAATATTTGTTTTACTGAACTGAGGCACCTGAATGGCAGACATGCTCCTTAAATCGATCAAAAACAATTTCGTTCAATCAAATGATATGGACAACGCAAGTCCATTTTTTCTGTAATTCTGAGTAGAAACCATTCATTCTGCCACTTTTAGAACAGAATCAAGTAAGAATATTTCATTCTAGCACAGTTTTTATGGTAATATTTATCGATTACATGTGAGTTCATTTATTATCTGTCAAATTTATGAGAGAAAACAGTTCTGCGAATGAGTACTGAACGATATTCATGGAAATATATCATTAATTTCAATAAAAATTCTACGAACTAAAAAATATAATGTATGATATTCGTACAGAAGGCTGATTCTAACAATCGTTCATTGAAAAACTCAACATTTCTTGGCTCGTTTTAGAATTTTGAATAATATAAGAATATCAATGCCTTCTGCACTTGTTTTGGGAATATATTTTCATTTTTAAGCTAGTAAGTTAGAAAAATCACCTATTTTGGAGATCGTTTTTGGCTGAACCTCAAGTTGGACGAGTTTCATGTCGTTCGACAGATCGTTTCTTCTTATACAAAAAAAAAACAGGTGAAATTTTCTTTCCGATGCACTCTCCCATTTAAAAATTGCAGAAAAAGACGAACAAAAACATGGCAAATTCAGAGGTTTCTTCGTCCTTAAAAGTTTAGCCCTGTCAGAAAATTGTCATAAACTTCACTCTTCGTCGTTTGAGATTTTTTCTAGGTGTTTTGCAAGTTTTAGAGACAAAAACTCTACGTTGCCTCTACTAGTGGGTATGTTTACTCCCGAATTTCACATTATTATCAGTTATATTGATACAGTATCCTCAAAGATTCTACTGGAAGAAGTGTAGAACATACCACATACTTTACGATGATGAAGAGACAAACCTAATTTCTCAGTATCTTTTCATCCGATCAAGAAATTCACTGAACCATTGTGTCATTTCGAGGCAACCAACGAACAGATCCTTATCGAACCAGTCTTGTTCCGAATTAACCAACAAATGACTGGAATTTATTTTCTCAAGTAATTAAAAGTTAATTTAACGGGCTGTGGAGCTTTTGACAACCGGCAGATAGAAGTATATATTTCCACGATTAAATAATTAGCTAAATGTGATTTTTTATGGTCTATGTTATGATTAGACCGAACCTTCGGAAGTCATTTTCCTAATTTTCTATTGTTGAGCATGTTTATGATGTTGAACTGAATGAATTGGCCGTGGAAATGGATAAACGCCGAGAGGAATTGGATTATGCGATTACGAGAACTACCGTTGACAAATTTATTCATGAGCACTGGTTATAATATTTCTGCTCTCTGACTAAATCGGAGAAATTGATGGTGTACATTGGATATCGATGCCGAAATCAACATTTTATATAGGACTCGAAGTCTTCAGATAGTTGACGTGTCAAATAACTCCTTGTCCTCGTAATAAAATTACGATCTAAGTTTGACAAAAACTCTAATCTAGGAACATATTTATATGCAATGAATAAAAGATTAATAATTTCTTTACCGAGGAGACGCCCAGAAGCGAAGCTTTCCTGTTGTTTCAATATCGAAATATACGCAGTGACATAAGAAAGTGTTACACAAAAAATGAATAACTTCGTTTGAGGAATGGGGTAGTCTTATATCAAATATGAAACGATAACATTTCCAGTTGACTTCTGCAATAATCAATAAAAAAATATTAATAATGTGTTGCCAAATACAGTCTTGTATTTGGAAAAATTTAAAACACAAAAATTTATTTGCCACACCGAAAACATTTTTGAAACATACGTATATTGAAAATAAAATCGTATTTATCGTATAAGAAGATGACATCAGATTTTGTCACAAAGAAGAGTCTGTTTGTTCTCTGAGAGACAAAATATTCATAAAATCTGCTACCTTTACCAAAATCTACTGGTCCTAACCTTTTGAGTAACATAATACAAATGACGACTTCTAGCAGCGTCGAAAAAGAAATTCGACCTTTCCAGTCCTCATGCTGAAAAGCATTGCTTACATCCCCTTTCATTTTTCCGTGCATGTTTGTCCTAGTGATGGGAACGCCAATTTTTGCTACTGTGAAGCCAAGTGATTCGGAGATATTATTTACAAATCATAATAATAATAATAATAATAAGTTTATTACATCCTTTGAGACAAATCATACATTTGTATAGGACAGGTCAAAATAAAAAAAAAAGAAAGAAATACAGAATAAAATCAACACAAATAGATATTCAAAGCCAAATGCAAGTAGAACTCAAATATTTTCAATAGTTTAAAAGATTACCAATCACAAAATCAATCGATGTTCCTAAATCAATTCAAGTTATAACTCAAAAATTTTCAAGAATTCAAAAATTACCAATCTCGAAATCAAAAAAATGTCCTTAATCAAATTAAGATATAACTTAAATATTCCTTTATATTTTAGAAATGACAATTACAAGATATGTGAGATCAAGTCAGTCTGGAACTCAAATATTCATTAACACTATAATAACATTTTTCTTGTAATAATAATTTTGTTCTTTTCCCGAATTCATAATAATTTAACAATTTTAATCTATCAGGCAAGTGATTGTACAGTTTGATACCAGTAAACAGAGGAGAGTTCTGGAATTTGCTAGTTCTGTGCATAGGAATAGAAATGATTTCCCTATGTCTGGTATTATATTCATGATATTGGGAGCACTTCATCAGACTATGCACGTTCTTTCTCATAAAAAGCAGTATGTTCAATATAGATGAGAAAACCTGAAAACGCAAGCTTTAAGAATGGAAGATGGTTTGTCGGATATCTCATTGCGGTTTCATTTATCAGCTGTTTTAAATGTGAAAGAACTCATTTTCGCAGCCTGTACATGGTGTTTAATAAAGCTTGGCGACCAGCCGTATCTTGGAAACCGTTTTCCAGAAAAAATTCTCATGACTAAAAATAGTAATATTCCACCAGATGGTGCAATCTATTACTCCTGAAATATACATAGCTAATTGCGTTTTTTACGAAATATGCTAACTTCGGACTTCAGATAGTTGAGAAAGTAGAATTCAAACGACTTTTTCTGATGTTGAAAATTCTGTCTGAGTAATTTTCCCATTTTCTTTGTTCTCATGATAGAAAAACCCTTGCACTCACGTAAGTGTAAAATCATTTTCTTGAACTTAGGTTCTGTTTGGAGAAATGATTTCAGAAACACATAACAACAAAATACCGAGCGTTTCAAAAGGACACAGGATTTGGAATAATGAAAACTGAATATCCTCTCATTTATAAGTTTAATGAAAAATCAGTTAATAAAATTTCTACGTTTATTTGAGAAAAGTTAATAGTTACTTCTGTCCCAGGGTACAAACAACGTTCGTACTCTGGGGCAGTAATATTTTTTTTATGACATTTTTTGAATAGCTCATTTTAGAAATAAAAATATCGATAGAACTTTAATTAGGTATTATTTATTTATTATTGGAAATAACACATGATATTATTGCAAGGAATCGACATTCGTTGATTGATACCAGAAAATTCTCCAATTCTCCAATAATAAAAGAAAATATTATAATCAACAAGTATAGTAATATACAATGAATTAACATAACTTATATGACCGATATTTCTTATAGTCAGAATTTTAGGACAGTCTGTATATCAAACTGTTTGGGTCACCTATCTCGATTAATCCCACTTATCTTGTTTATTTGACGCTACACTAAATTGAATATAATGTGATATCATTATGTAAAACTTTTTCGAACTAACAAGCTCTGCAGGAGTATGAAATCATTTTCGTTGATGCACATATAAATAATTTATAGATATAATAAGATTAACGCGATCATACCAGCACAACTTCAATATTAATGATACCTTGAACAGGAAACCTTACATTTAACGAAGATCTATTTTATATCATCTGTTCGGTATAAAAGATTGTTTATTGAGGACGTGCCAATTAACTCTTGATTTCGAAAATGTAAAATTTCTGGATACTTAGTTGCCTCAAATTAACCATTTATTACCTTCATTTCTTTTACGATACCTGGATTTAAGAAGTAAACATGCCGTCGATGAGTAACTGTTTAAAGAGGTTACTTTGTATTAATAGCAACAATCCACACATGTTCCTTCCTGACTGCATTTCTTTTAATTTATTTACGAACATGATTCATATACCAAGAAAAATGTATTCAAAAATGAGAGAACATTTTTTAGAATCAAGTATCATAAATGACAAAATTTGAATTTTTCTCTATTAAAAAATTTCGGGAGCAATAGGCAAATGTGATAATGAATGATAAACACTGAAATAATAAGATTTTTCCAAGAATCGCTAGAAAATTTCAACATTCCAGACCTAAGAAAATTATATTTCCTCACAGTTAGTGTTCTACATTGTGTTCAATTACAAGGGTGGACTTCAACATCGAATAATTGGCCTACTCACATTGTTAAAAATTTGATCTTTAGACACATTACTAGGAAGTATGACATTAAAATATTTTCCGGCGAAGAACTCGAATGAAATTTGGACTATATCTGATATCTGAGATGAGTGAATCTAAATCAGTTGAGGAGTGTGATAACCGCCAGTCTAAAGTAATAAAATAGAATACCCCTCAACCGTCCTCATTGGTAAATGCTATATTATTATTATTATTATTATTATATTAAAGGGAAGAGTTGAGGACAAGCCTATAAACTCACAAAAATATTACATAGTATGCAAAAAAAAAATATATACACCCAAACTTAAAGAAAAGATATTAATCAGTTCAATTAACAAAAGTGGCACTCACTCGCGACGAAACCAAGTATCGTAGTTACCCTTGAAGGCATTCACAGACACTGAATCCACCACTGATGACGGCAAAGAGTTCCAAGTAGAAAACACACGGTTCGATAAGAAATTCTCACACAAATATACAGAAACCTTTCAATTTCTCGAAAACCGCTTAAGACAGGTTAGAGAAAGGTTTTTTTTTATGTGAGAATAAATACGAAGAAAAACCAGAGCCCAAAGCTGAAGGCCGCAGCCCCGAAAAAAGGTGAATAGTTAATATTTACCATTTCAAAATTTCAATATCCCAAATTTCCGTGATCAACCCTGTATATTTTCATGGATTCGCTTCATGAAGCTGAAGGCAGCGTGGCCGAGCGGTCTAAGGCGCTGGTTTTAGGCACCAGTCCGAAAGGGCGTGGGTTCGAATCCCACCGCTGTCAATGGTTTTGCACGAACAAATTTTGAATATCAAATATGACACGAAACATCGAAATAAATAACATCTTCAATTCATAGGCTCACAAATCTTTCATCATGAGGCTGGCAAAATGAAATCACATTTTGTCGCTAAGGGCCGCTTGCCACTAAGCTGAATTCGTAACTCATGCAAGTCCTGATTCCTAAATCAGATGCGAACGCATAATAAATGCAAGATATTATTATGCGCACGCATCTGATTTGTGACTCAGTACTCAGTCTAGTTCTGAATTTCGTGTAGTGGCAAGCTGCCCTAATTACTGCAGGACATTATTATGCGCGCGCATCTGATTTGTGACTCAGAACTCAAATTAGGTCCGAATTTAATGTAGTGGCAAGCGGCCTTTAGAGAAGAGACATACTGGTTTCAGCCTTATTTGGCATCATGATCGTCCCATATCTCTCAGAGACAAAATAATAATGAGAAACTTCTACTTTTGAACGAACTAGATTAATACCCTTTTGAGTTATTAAATACAGATGTATTAATTGATCTCCGTGTAGCCTCCGTAATGGCAAAGAATTTTCTATCCTTCCAATTGTTAAACCTAAAAAAAATAAATAAAAAAGATTTTCGTATGATGTCGTATCTTGACCTAGTAATCATGAAATTATTCATTATCATTGTTATTCAATTATTTTCAGAAAATAATTCGTGGGGTCGGAAATAAAGTACTACTGCATTCCGTTAAGTGACCTTTCGCAACTACTATTTCGATGCTTCTTCAAGCTCTATAATAAAACACATCGTTCACTCATATTATAGAATGAATTCCATTCATTACTCGATTCATTATCTATTTTTCTATCTATCTATCTATCTATGGCATCAGGTACTTAATTCCTTACATCGAGAGCATTTAATGGGTTGAAAATTTCAGATCAATTTGATGAAGTATAAATTGAATTCTCTTGCTGTTCTGGCTTTTTTTATTTTCAGGTTGGAGTTTGTGTTTGGAAATCCTTCCTCCGAAGAGCCGTCCCGCTGATCGTGATGTCCTTCTATATAGAATATTCAGATACAACAATTTTATTTTATTTTTTCAACGGGGAGACAGGTTTTTTCGGCTGAGGTTTTTTCCCCTGGCTCTATAGTATCGTATGATACTGGTGATGAAAGTATCGTATGATACTATAGTATCATACGAAGAATGTTGTGGTACCCCGTTCCTTTTTTTACCTCAGCTTAGGTTCTTTTTGTTTCAACATTTATTGTATTATTTTAGCTCTCTTATTCAAAAGAATATATATATATAATGTCATATTAATTTTATTTAATATAATATCATTCGAACTCGAAATTCGGGTACACTTTTGGTTAGATAGGCATTGAATATAAAAGTGAAAAGTTTTAAACAAATGATGTAAATACACCAGCAGACATATGAATAACAATTTGTTAGTCGGATAAATAATGACGGGACACCACTAATTCTGCGTAAAGAATGAGGAAAAGACATACAATGTAAAAAATTCAAACAATTAGTTACAAACAATTATAATTTACAATTGTAGGAGTGCATACAAATTTAGTTATATGAATACTGTCACAATTCGGAAAACTGCGACCGTGAATTGGCGGAGATCCAGATTGAGAGTAAACAACTGAGATAGTGCTGTCGTCGAGAAAAATACATGCAGACCGGTTTCTGGGTTGCTACCCTTCATCCATAAAGCTTGAACTATCTTCTCAAATCAAGTAACCTTAAGGTTGTAGAAAGTTAATGAATGAGATGGTGAAAATATTTCTCCCTGAATTCTAATTGTTGAAAAAATAAACAGATTAATTAATCATGTTCGTACAGTACCTACAGAACAAATAGAGTAAAATAGATTCAATAACGCCATGAGTACTCATGATTCAGACAAATGAACACGAACGTAGTCGTACAATATGATATTCCTGTATTCTCCAATTAAGATTCTTATACAAAGACAGTCCATTCTTAAATTAATCTCAACTGTTGAACCAATGGGATTCTCTATCTGAAATAATGTTTTCATCAAAATTGAAATTATTACCTGTTTCCAATTGATAATTGATGGGATGTAAATTTCAATTCATCAAATTAGTTTTGATTGTGATTTTGTTATGAGATATATGTTGTGTTATTTGCAATCCCACAAGAACATGGTATTCTATATATCAAGTTCGATTCATCAGTGTTGTTATAAAAATCTCAACAATGTAAATCAAAAATTTAATATTGTTCTTCTCGGAAATTACCCCAATCAAATGATTAACACTAAGGAATAATGAAATTATTCTCACTCAAATATTCTCGTTCCCATATTCATTTTTATTGATTAGCAGAGTTGTCAATACTTTGTATATAAATCCAATCACATCGATAAAAATCCTTCAGTCAATTTGGAGCCCTTAAAAATTGAGCATATAGTTAATCCTCACATATAACCTTACCTGATGAAATGAAATGATATTTTCTCAAATTATGTGTCAAATCCGTTCATTCTGCCACATCCCGTAACAAAACAATGTTAGAATATGTCATTCTAATTTCATTCTAACACTGTTTTCAGTAATATTTATTGATGACATGTTAGCCTCCTGCCACGGAAGAGTTCTGACAATCAATATTTTTCAAAGCAAAAATTACTAAACGATATTTACAGCAATATTTCATTAATTTCGATAAAAATTCAGCGAATTGGAGAAAATAATGTATGATTTTCGTACAGAAGGCTCATTCTAACACTTGTTCATTCCAAAACTCGCCACTTCGTGGCTCGTTTATGAATTTTGAACTCGTGTAAGAATATCAATGCCTTCTGCACTTTTATCATAAATAACTATATTGAACTATTCAGACATAAAATACATTATATAGGACAAGTCAATAAATTATTAATCAAATGAACAGGCAGGAGGAAGAACAAAGACTTTGAGTAAGTACCATTAATCCCAGTCAAAAGAATGTACCAAAATGTTAACGTTTTCTCTTTATTCCGATAACTACGGATAAAGCCGTTCATCCTACACGAATTCGTTCATTATATTGCCATATTTCGGAAAATATGACCTGTCTTAAATCGATCAGCCAGACCGAACCCGTTCTAGCCGACACCTGCCTACTAGGATCACGCATACTGCTAAATAATGCCCAACCGAACGTTGGTCGGACTCTGCGGGATTCTTGTTTTTCTGTCAATTTGGAGTGCCATAAAAATATATAACGACCACGAAAAAATACAGGACATTAAGGTAATTATCCTGTTCGGGACGCTAATCTTATTTATGAGATTTACAAGAGGACGCGTAATAGATTTAATTTTAATATCGACCAGGTTTTTGAAGCTGCAGCGCCGTGAATTTTTGGCAAATTTTCAATTTATGTAGTGACTTCGAGGTTCAAGATTTGCTTTTCTCTGTCCTCTTTTCATACGTGTAATATACATAATATGTATGTGCAATGTCGTGAAAAAATTTGAATCGAATGTTCAGCGTCCTTTTTGTCATGTTTTTTCTAGGAAAGGGTGATTTAGAAAACCGTGAGAAAAGTTTAATCCAGCTTTATTTGATATAACTATATTGCTATATTATAGCAGATGAGTTTAATCCAGCCTTATTTGATATAATTATATTGCTATATTATAGCAGTATAATAAATCAAATAAAGCTGGATTAAACTTTTCTCACGGTTTTCTAAATCACCCTTTCCTAGGAAAAACATGACAAGAAGGACGCAGAATATTCGATTCATATTTTTTTACGACATTGCACCGCGATTGTGTATTTTTCACAGAGAGAGAGAGAGAGAGAGAGAGAGAGAGAGAGAGAGATAATAAGTCAGTAATTCTCAGAGGAGAATTATCCAATACTAAATTCTGCTGCAGAACATGAAAATCGTATCATTCGTTTTTGAATGCATTTTCTTCTAATTCCGTTGTAAAAATTCATACTTTAAATTTTCGATAATATTCATACCTATGATATCTGTGAAACATTTTCGAATCGAGTTTATTAACATTTCAAATTTTTTTTTCCAACAACACTTCGCCTATTCTCACTGAAAAGAGAATGGGGAGCAATTTCCAGAGGAGTCATCTAGAAACAAAACAAATTCGTTGAAAACGCCGAGACAGTTCGATATTTTTTTAGGGGGGGGACACCTTTTGACGCATAATTTATTACTCGGCTCTTTTTTTCTTGTATAATTTTCAAAAATCGAATTGATTTTGAAAAATTTATGGATATTCATATGATATTCCAAAAGAAAATTATCTGATTCGTTATAATACATAAATTGTGATTATTTTTTCATTTTTAATTATGGGTTCTCATAAATTGTGTTTCAGAAGTGAAATAGCCTCCCCATGAGCGGGGTGGCTATCCCTCTCGAATTTTTAATAGGAATGTGAACATCAACATCAACCATGTGAAACATCATGGCAAATACAAATACTTACAAATCTGCAACCTAAGTTAGAAATCCCTAATGTTATTGTGTCCGTTATAACATTTTTAGAAATTCAAAGGGGAACTAATATCACATTGAGCGAGAAAAATGTATAATCAAAAATATAAAAATGATCAGGCATAATCAGGAAACCCTCAAGACTATGCAAATTCATGAAAATTTGATTTCTTATATTCCTTGCCTTACAAAACAATGAAAACAATCGGTTGCCGATTTGAAATTGAAAGTGTTTTAAAACCACATAATTATTCGATACATAAGTAATATAAGTGAAGATTCACACTCACAAAAGTCCAAAAATGAAAAAAATCATGTCACCAACATTAACAGAATTCAGGAGAAAAAATAAGGCCTTTAGAGATGTAAATGCGTGAACATAAAAACAGTATCAAAAATACGGTAATCTGTTGACGTGGACTGCGGATTATGCCAGAGGTTTGAAATGTCACAAAAAATCTGATAATCTGATAATTAAAAAGTCAATTTGTATTCCGTTGAATGAAGATAATTATTCAGTGGAAATAGAGCGTTCTCGGAATAATTCATCAGAAAAGAACTGTGAAATTTCAAAATTGAATAAATCAATGTGTTGATAACTGTCAATTGGCAAATGAAAAAAGATTTTGCGGAGTCTGTTATAGACTCTGAAACATTAAGTTCTGAAGTATATACATGGTGTCTCAACGAAAAATTTTTCCAGAACCCGAACTCAGAAACGAAGAATTTTTTCAGCTTTCAAAAAACCTACTCAACTTCTGTTTTGAGGGGGACTAATTTTCATCATATAGTGAAGAGATATAGAGGGTTTGTTAGTTTGGAAGTTATTCATGTTCTGTAAATAAACCAGTTAAGATTTTTAAAATCGGTTCATTATTCACGAAATAATGTAATGTACAGAAGTCAGGTTTCGATGACTTAGTACTTCATCTCCTTAATAAAAAGATGATAAACAAAAAGTTATATACATGTCATGTTCTCATTTTTCGATAAACATATATTGCTGAACACCGCAAGTCGCTACGGTGTCTAGTTTCAATGCTATAGGGTGATTTTGGAATTTGGCCAATTTTCATAATTCGCTATAACTTCCTCAGAATTGCAACTATGCTCTCGAAATGAAAACATCTTTGGGGCCGTTTTTTCAGTACTCTTTATCACTGCTATCAAAATTTCAGTGTCGCTTCAAATTTGAGAGAAATAAAAAAAAATCAAAAGGAAACCGTTGTGCTATGGTATATTTCAGTTGACTTTTCCCAGACAATTTCAAAAATAGATATTATGATATACTGCCGATTTCATCATATATCGAAAATTTCGAAAACGCACTTTTAGGTCAACGCATAATTGACTTGTTTCTCTTCGAAAATTTTTCGTTTCTAAGCTATGAGAGGGTGGTCAATTTTCCGTATACGGACACGCGACATTGTTCATTTATCGTTAAGCGGATTTTACGCCAGATCATTTTCATTTGTTGGAATTTTTCAATTCATATTGTTTGAGAAACTGGGAGCGAAAACCCTGAAAAGTTTCAGAAATAACAAATATTTTCATATTCAGAAGGTGATGGCTTCAAGGAGAAGATCTGAAAGATTCTTCGGAAATATCTGATATTCCTCCAATACGCAATACATTTCTTTCCGAATTAAACGAATTTTGCCGACAAAAATTGCACACAACATAAAGCGAACGTTGGAGGCGAACAATTCTCAACGAATTTACTCAACGCTATTTCGCAAAATCAAGAAAAGCCGCCTCATATTAAGCCATCATTAAAAAATATCTTAATCACCCGGCGATCCGAGGTCCAGCTCGAAACGTCACTCAGGAACGTCAGCCAGTTCCCGGTTCTCACTGAAAATAATAAAATTAAATGTCCCTACTCGATGCCGAACTGGAGCACGAACAATACACACCTAAAAAACTAAATACTGGCTTATCCGAGGAATGAAAATGACAATTTGATTCTTTGTAACCGGCCGGGCAAAAAGGCATTCTGCGGGAATACAAGTTGGGTCTATTATCTTTTTCCATTTAATTAAAACATAAAATAACTATAAGACTACGTAGGTTGAATTGTTCGCACGCGTCGCATGCTTCGCCCGGCTCTAATTCAATAAGTATGTTATCCTTAATTTATTGAAACTTTCGGAAGCTGTTTCGGGTCTTTAGTAGTCTGCCTAAATAATTTCAGGTACAGGTTAGGGCCAACAATGAATTGGTGAATATGATAAGCAATTGACACATGTGTAAGTTTTTCATTTTCTGCACTTTTGTAAGGTTTATCTCTTAAATAAATATTATTATAAATAGCTGTCCCATTTATAAATTTCGGGATGGTTTCGAGGCTATGCATAAAGTAACAAATGCATTTCTCAAATGGGCGGTCAATTAATAATACATAATCCAATTTATTAAAAATAATTGGTTTCTTTTCTGCTTTTGACTTTTCTCATTTCAGATTAAGAAAAGCGAGTCGTTTTGTGAAGAATCTGTTTATCTGAGTCCATGAAAGGATAACATGAAAATGTTCTCTCAGATCACGCTGATATCTTTCAAGATTTCTCGGATATTTAATATCTTAAGTAAATTTTTTTTTTCATGGGGGAGGTAAGGGTTTTTTTCAGCACTTTTCTCATTTAATCATACAGCAGACCTGTGTAGTTTTCCCGTGTTGCACCAACGTCAGCAGATACCTTTTTGTTTAAATATGTATTGTATTTTTTTAGCTTTCTGAATCAAAAGATCTCTTTTTCTTGTACATCAGAGTTTTCCAAGCAATGTTCAGCAACAGTTTGCTTATATGGTCCGCGAAAGAAAAATTTCGAACCTACAAGTTCGTTAGTTTTCGATGCAAGCTTTGAAAAGGTAGCAGATTATTTCTAGATGAGAAAAAATTAAAATACAGTGCACACCAAATTCGCTGTCCACTCAGGGTATTTCTACAACCGTTGGAGATGGCGGGGGCCCGAGATCCTATATTACACATAGTCCGATCCGTTGGCCACCCCTGACTTTTCGGTATTATATTCTTTTGTATTATACAGGGTGTAAATAAATAAATCAGAAAAAACGTAAGGCATGATTAAGCTACTCGGGATAAAATTTTTTGAAAAACATCCTCGCGGAAAAATTACACTCCTCCGAAGATTAACAAAGAAAAAATGTTTCTAAAATGTTCTGAAAACAAATATTATTTGTCGATAAAACTACACATTTTGGAATTTTTTCTCCCTTGAAATATGCTGAGAACGGGTTGAAATAGTCAACCCCTAAGATACTTTTTCTCTACATTTTTTTTCGGATGTGAATTTTCCTTTCAAAAAGGCTGAAAGGCCAAATTCATATACTAACTTTTTTATTCCAACAAGTTTCTTCGGAAACTCACGAATTTGATACAACAGGTTCGAAGAAAATATATCCCTGGGAGTGACTAGTTCAAACCCTACTACCTTACCCAAGGAATATATTATAAACTAGGGTCGAGAATGACCCGATTGAAAAAAGTATTTCCAAGGGGAAGCTCATTCGATATCAAATCTCTTTTCAATGAAATATCGTTCAAGCTCAGTTTCAATATGTCAAGAAAACTGAATAAATTAATTTCTTGGTTGAAAATACCTTCAATACAAGAAAAATACAAATATGTAAATCTGTATTCCTATACTGTTGAAAAAACTATACGTTATTTTGGCGAAATGAATGTGTGATACGTTTCCGCCAAACTCCTAAAAATTAATATTTCAATAGTACCATTGACAATTGCTTGTAAAACTATTTTCAGCATTCTAACACCAGAATATTTTGCAATTTCCGAATGAATTATCAAGAATTTGTCATAATTCATGAATAGCGCCACCTACAATAGATTGAACCAAACATTGCCCTTATTCTCGAAACTGGCGGAACACCCTGTTCTGGACAATTATATCAGCGTTACCTTATAATTTCCCAACAATTCAATTATGCAAAAAAGAATTTTGTGCTGCACTAATAAATGACATGTCCAAAAATCGTTTGAAAGTTACTGTTGATAGTGTGATGGTAATAATATACCCAACAGTGAAAGCACTTGTTATGTATACCGGAGATGCTAGGAGCTCAAGCATTTCTTTGATACTGACTCAATTACTTATTGAAAGTTATAATGTATCTGTTAAGTTTTATTTCTTTCGAATTTTACAAATACCGAAATTTTAAACGTTTTCGACTACTTCACTCGTACGGTAATTACAATTAAATGTTATATTCTAATAGGTATTTTTAAATAGGTAAACTCCCTTCAGAGTCGAAAATGTAATTTTTTAAATTTTGTGAGACTATTCTTTCACCCACTCGTGGGGTTAATTATATATAAATGTAATTTTTCAACACTGTTGATTTATAAAACATTCCAATAAAATTGAAATTGATATTGAAATTGAAATATATTACTTCATTTAGTCTCCAAAGTATAGCAGAAAAATAATTAATTTCAATTATTTTCACAACGGTATCATCACAAAATTTTAAGTACCTACTTATTCGAATATAATGACCAAAAATAGAATTTTGCATGTTATGATGAATGTTTTAACTCAAAAGTGATAGATTAATCCTGTTGAAAGTTTGATGCTTGACATCTTTGTATATTCATTTCAAGGGCAATCATCCGTCAAAATTCCTGAGCACGCCCTTGACCTAGAGTACCCAAGATATCCCTCGAGATATCCCAAAGGAACGAATAATCTTACTGTCGTAATAATCTTAAATTTTGATTGTATTGTTAGGCGTATTCAGTTTTTGCAAATTGTTTTCAAAGATTCTCTGATTTCTTCAAGAAAAATAAATATAAATTATTATGAATAGCAGTTTCCCATATATCCGATGTACAGGCTTTGTCTTGAAATATCAAATTTTCAGAATTACTCTGCAGCACAAGAATTATGCCAGCTAGAACAACTCTCTCTGTGATATTGTTGGTTTCAGTATACAGGGTGATCCACGTTAGACTTTCACGGAGAACATATTACAGGAATTCATTGAGAATTTGGTTTCTTAGACAGGAATAGATGCTCTATCGATCTAAAATATTTTCAGTGCTGCGGTGTTGCCGCGTTCATTCAGATTTATTCCGCCTTAGAATAAGATTAACTCTGAGAAACGCATTGAATTCCGCAAACTATATTAATACCATTTTCAATTCCCAGGCTCAGAGATCTCTTATCATGAAATTGGAGAAATGAGATAAGATTTTGTCACTGAGATGAGAGATATACCGGTTTCAGCCTTGTTTGACATCATCAGTATCCCATACAGTCAAACAAGGCTGAAACCGCCATCATCAGTATCCCATACAGCCAAACAAGGCTGAAACCGGTATATCTCTCATCTCAGTGACCAAATTTCATATCATTCCTCCAACCTCATGATGAAAGATCTCTGAGCCTGGGAATTGAAAATGGTATTCATTTCCATGATTACTATTTTGAATTCATCTATATTTCAAAAATGTATTCGGTGTGGCCTCCGTAAAGGCAAAGAATTTTTTTGTTTACCGTTTTATTTTTTTTTCTTATAGTCACTACTCACTGAAATAAGCGGCAATGCCGCAGCGCTGAAAATATTTTAGATTGATAGAGCATCTGTTCTTGTCAAAGAAACCAAATTTCCGAAGAATTCTCCGTAAACGTCTAACGTACCAGCGACCGTGGATCACCCTGTATATCAACATCAAGTCATTTCACTTAATCTTTAAGGATAGCGGAGGCACCTCACAAAAGCTACGTGGGTCATGGAACACCCTGTACAGGAGACCCGTTGCAAGGCATATTCCTTTTCGTGATATTCAAACAGGCACCCGAAGAAATCTCACAACCCTTCCGGTTCCTGAATTAAAAGGACTTTTAAAAGAAAAATTATAAACTGAATCAATTTTACGGTGTGAGTACAGAAAGTTATCGAACCCTAATTCTGTTCAATCATCTACTTGTTGCAATGAGACAGCTTAGTTCCTCTGTGTTCGAGAATAGATTAAGACGTTTGCTACTGGGGAAGGCTTATTATACTGTAGGTGAATACTTGGATGATTCTAATTTTGTTTAGATATTATCTTGTTTTTCTTTCTTTTTTTGTTGACGTGTCTTATACATCGATGTATGTCCAAAGGATCAATAAATATTAAAATTATTATTATTATTATTAATTCTTTATTCAAATGAAACGACCAGTATATTTTCTGAAATTTATTTCATCGTTACGTGCGATTTTTGAAATTATCCAGTTTGAATTGAATCATTCGATGTTCATTCAGGTTTATTCCGCCTTAGAATAAGATTTACTCTGAGAAACGCATTGAATTCCGCAAACTATATTTTTGCATACTTCTGAATTAATTTCTAAATTAACTGAGAATTCAGAACTAATATATATATATTTTATTATCCAGAAGGCGAATTATCCTAGATTAAATATCCGAAGCCTGCCAATCACATAAATTTTTTCATTGTTTCCGACTTATTAATTCAACCACAAAACTATAATCTTTCCAATAATTACATAATGAAGTCGAATTGATGATTATCCTGTAAAAACCCTCTTACGGAATGAATTACGCAACCGAATCCTTTCAATTAATCCTTAATGATTTATAATTACCCAAACTGTCATGCTGAAAATCTAGCTCGTAGAAAAACCGCTCAATATCGCAAAACCGCTACCAAGGCTAACGTCGCAGAGATACTCTAATGGTACAGTCGTTAGCAGGTGCCTATGACTGGTTAATTAATTATTCTTTTTTCTACGGTCGAAACTACAGCGCGACGGATGACGTCAGTGAGGCGACGACCAGTCAATTCCGATAACGCGGAAGTGCTTCAGCACGCATTCCTAGCTGGTGAGGAGATTGAGGAACTAGCAATGGTCAATTGTGTTGGGTCCACCGGATTCTGTGGTGCAGCAAGCGCATCTGAAGCGAATACCTCAACGTTCAGGTAGCAGAATTCGGAGATGAATTGGAAAAATGCTAATTTTAAATTGGGAGCATCTGAGATTTAACATTTTCAGAAAGATTTGGTGGAAAAAGAATGCTGTAGAATTTTTTATATTTATCATCCCTATGATATAACTTTTGAGAAAACGTATCGGTTTCGGAATATTTTCTATAAATTTTTTCCGGATCACAAATGATCTGAGTTTATTTATTTCAAATGCTTCTTGAATTACCTGCCACCCTTCGGAATGTTCGGATCATATCCTTACCCGACGATCAATTTCAGTTCGGAATTACTTTCATGAAATTATCGTTGAATGTTAATGGCAAGGACAGGGCTATGGCTGTAACTCAAGGTGAACACTATTAAGTTATTATTATAATCCATCGTCACATTATACACAATATTCACAGGCTATTGTATGTTTAAATCTCGGCGTTTCCCCAGATATAATTCCTCATTCAGATGGGACTTTATTATAGCTCTCTTCATCGTTCATGGAAACTAGGATCATTCACGTTTCAATCTGCTTCAATATCACTGTGGTCAACTTTTCTGTGTATTTTTAAAGTCGACACAATTTACCTACAAGTTCAAAATCAACATTGTAATAAATTAATGATGGTAATGAAGCTGAATGGTTTTAGTTCTTTCACCCATTGTTTTTGCCCATATTCGTAGACCATATTCTGGAACAAATTTCATTCCTTTCCAAATTAATTTCCAATAAAATACACCCCCCCACCCATATTCCAGGGAATTAAATTCTTAGATCAAAGATATTACCTAGACCAGTATGACCAACTCTTGCCTAAAGTTAGTTAGAAGCGACAATGTAATAATCCTTCTGATAGAGTTCTTGCATTGGATCTTTCACGAAAATATGTTTTTAAGAACAGGACATAGATTCTGAATTCTTAGATAACAAAAAACAATAAACGAGTCAAAATCCACTTGATTAAATAGAAAATTTAAAAGAATTATTAGGAATTGCTGATGACACTAGGAACATAAACATCAACCAAATTTAGTGATAAGTTTGTTTTAGGCCGATTGTCACATATTCCTTCACACAATTTTCAAACTATAAAACTCGACATTTGGTTGTCTGTAATTCCAAGAATTAATTGAATAATTCCAACTATTCAAATCCTCACATTCCAGGCTCTCGGAATTCACGATTAAAGATACCCGATCAAATATTACAAGAATTCAGAAATAAAATGTTCGTAATTAAAGAAAGGAAGATAAGGAGACACATCGGGCATAATATTAGGGAGTCAGGCTGGAAATAGGCTTTTGTCCCAAAGCAAGGCGGAAAGATAAAGACTCCATTAGTCAAGGGGAACTTAGATATGCTAAGTGCACATATCGAACAAGCTCAAAAACAATATAACATCGCGACACTACGTCTCTACATCGCTTTTAGTTTTACTGCTTTATAATCGCACGGTCTCGAAAGTGCTCCCACATTTGGTATAATATAGATAAAACCTGATCCATTTTTCCAGGAAAAATGCATCACTGTCCGTGCTTCATCCCATTTTTCTATTGACGAAGGACCTAAACGAGTGAGTTATAAAAACACATTGAAATGAAAGTATCATTCTCGATACCAAAAAAGACAACGGAAGCCAATTCAAACGAGAACCTATACCCGAATTTTTAATTGATTTCGTTTCATTGACTGAGAGTAAAAACCCAAAAAAGTGTCAGAAAATGCAATCTTCCCAAAACATTTTCATATCGATACAATAAAAATTTCCTTTGAATCAGCGTTCTAACAAGAATGTCCACTAATGGCTGAAGAATAAAAATAACTGTTCCTATGAAATTTCGTATCTAAGATTCCTAATGAACATAATGAGTAGCTCCGGGAAGCACAATAAATAATCGAGTCTTGAACTAAGAGGAGTAATTATAGAAAGTAATTGAACAAGTGCATCCAAATTACCAATAATTTTGCATGACAGCATATTTTCAAAATGAACTGTTTAACTTGTCAAACTTACGTTATCCATTTATAAATACCCAGCTTTTTATCAATAAATATTCCCCAACTGTAGAAAGGAGAGACACAAAAATACATTTATTTGAATGTTTTTCATTTACATATTATGAAATCATGCGTGAAAATATATTGAAACAATTATTTATTCAAAGTAAATCAAAATTTGTAATAGCTGCAATGAAAAACACACATAAGTGTGTTGTTGTACGTCATTAGAACGCATTTTTTGACTATTTCTTCATGGAAAAAATTGAATATTATTCGTCAATTCATTGTAGGTACTGGTCAAAGCTCCTAATCTTGAATATGTAACTTTATTCTGACAATCTGACATAATTCTTTCATCAGCTGAATTAATTTACCAGATATAGATATACTCGGATATACCTCATATAATTTGGGACATCAATGGAAAGTAGAGTAGCTTCCCTATTTCTGAATATCTAGACACTTGTTTCCTAATTAATGAATCTGGACGTGAAATATTTTTATCTAATTCTGTGTCAAATCGTTCGTTATCTGCCACATCTCGTAGAACAAAATAATGTTGGAATAGGTATTTCATTTAAGCACTGTGCCTCCTGGCACGGATTTATTTATTATCTGTCAATTTTATGCGAGAGAAAATAGTTCCACCAATCAATAGTTTTCAATGCAAAAACCACTAAAGCGTGTTTACGGCAATGTTTCATAAATTTCTGCAAAAATTCAACAAATGAATTCAGTGAAAGAGGAAGTACAGATTTCTTTTTTTGCATTTGATTGGAGATGTGAAACTTCATTTTGACGCAATTGGATGTCACCACCTCAGTACCTTGTAATATTTTACTCATTACTTCACAACCAATTGCTTCAAATTTCGAAGTTTTTTATGAAGATTTTGTCCTGAGATGTGCGGGATACTGATGAGGCCCAACAAGGCCGAAACCGGTATATCTCTCATCTCAGTGACAAAATCTAATATCATTTCTCCAACCTCATGATAAAAGACCTCTGAGCCTGGGAATTGAAAATGGTATTCATTTCGATGATTACTATTTTGAATTCATCTATGTTTCAAAAAAAAGAAAATAATGTATTATGTGTGTTTCGTTGTGTTGTCACCATGAAGTTGAGCTGCATATGCATATATGCAGGCGCATCTTTTGTATTTCGAGTGTTGGTATTCGCGATAATTCTCGGGTGACCTCCGTACCTAAGCGTGGAGTAATCTCATATGTAATTTGCAAATTGTTTATTATTTGTAGTGCCGAGACATAGAACAGCTTTATTTTAGAGAAGTTTCATTTTACAGTCAGTTACGTTTTATAATTGTATCACAAATGAGTTCAAATTGTTAAATATAAATAAAATCAATTCTATATCGACTTAAAAAAAGTAGTTGCAGTGTGAGCAATAATGATGATTACCATTCCAAAAATGTTCATACTCATTCCATTTCATGCTGTGTGATTCGAGTGCTCTTCTCGGTGCTCATAGAGTATATTTTATATTTGGTTAGATTAATTACTGACATATTGTTATTAAAGACTATTTGTTGGATGATAGCTCATGGTCGGTATGTGTGGGATTGAGTTTGAATAGCACTGTGCAAGACTTCGCCTTTCGCTGCTAGGTTGTGGGTTGATGAATTTCACCATTTTTTTTCTCCTAATGAAGACGTTATGTATTTTTTCCTTTATTAGAAATTTTAGTAGACTCTTTTAGGACAGATTACAAGAAAATAATTATAACTTATCCTCATAATGTATATTATACATAGGTATATACATATATACTTTCTTCGAAATAGTTGAAATTTTAAAGAAGCAAAAATAAGAAATCGTTCAGTCGAGGGTTAATATTTGCGTGCAAAAAAAAATAACTGCTATTCCATTTCCGCACGCATAGGTACAAAGCAGAAGTTTTATTGGCATCACGCACTTTCCAAACGCCAATGCGAGAGGAAAGTGATACTTCCCAAACGTAAGAAGAAAAACTATTTATCTCTATAGGTAAACGTCATATTTGTTTACTTTTCTGAAAATTTTCATTAGGAGAAGGGGAAGGAGATCAAAAATGTGATAAGCTTATCCTGCAGGTCATGAGTCGTCACTGTTTGGAACAACGTCACGTTAGAGTTTTCCAGCAATAACGAATTACATCCCAAGAGCCTCAGCCAAAAATATGCACCTACCACCATTAACCACTATTAACTCCAGTAAATAAACTAATTGTCAAATGCTTCGGCAAATAAAGATACAAAGGCGAATTCGAGTTCTTGCGGTGCATAGTACGCATATTTCCATGTAATAGCTGCTTCTCTTCTCGTAATTTGTTCCATTAAATGTGTGGAGAAATAGCTCTCCGATGTTGAAAATAATTGAATTACGAAGATATCATTCGGCTTTCACGTCGGGACTGGAGATGTAATTGAAAGTTAAGTTCGTTGATTTTAATTGTTGGACGAATTCCTTCTCCGAGTCAAATGCGAATGCCGAAGAACTATAAAAGGAGGGATTGATTTTCACCTCTTTGATTATTTAATTAGCATCGATCAGGAGGGAATTTTTCCTGTGAATACGGAATTCCAGAACCAAGGGGGAGAAAGAGGAATTCACATATCGCACCCTCGCTACAAAAGTGACACAACTCAAAATCAAAAGTCGAAAATATTTTAATGCTGAATATTTTCTATTTAATTGAAAACATGAAATAGACACCAATTTTGATATGTAGGTATCCATATGATATATGGAGGACCCACTAATATGGGTAAAAATTTTCCATGATTTAATCTAGGCTCGTTTTCTGATCTTATTCATAGCATAAACCGAAAAAAGTAAATTTTGAGTTGTGTCACTTTTGTAGTGAGGTTGCGATATGTGCAATGAGTGTCTCCATCATCTTCCATTAAAAAAGGGTAAGTAATAGTAACACATCATATGTCAAAAATTTCTTGTCTATTGATGATCGATTTCGATATTTGCCATTATCAGGCCAGTTAAAAATATATAAAAGTGAAAAAAATCAATTACGGTTTCATCCATTGATACATCCTCTCTGTGGTAATTTTCAATTAGCTATGAAAAGGTGGTTTTTGTTTTAGTTTGCATATGAAATCTCGGGATGTATATAACCTTTTCTTTTTTCGCTTCTGCGAGTAAAAGTGAAATGAAATGTGAAGGCAAGGATGAGGAAGTCGAGGAAATACATATAATGTTTTTGTCATAGAGAAAGCGGAAATATCTAGTAGTAAGTCTATCAATTAAATAATGTTAAATTTACTATTGAAATCTGATAAATCATTCAAAGGATGTTGGTTATGTTTTTTTTACTACTCTCATATTGTTCATGTTATTTTGATTTTCTAGAATTTTTCCCTCCATCCCTAATTTGTCCATAGTAGTCTTATGGTGAAGTTCTATCAACTCATTTCACGAAAAAAAAAAAAGACAAAAAATGCTTTGTCATTACGAACGCCACAGTGAAAAAATTTTTGAAACAGAGATAAATTCAAAATAGTGATCATCGAGATGAATACCATTTTCAATTCATAGGCACACAGAAACTTCATCGGGGGACTGGGAAGATGAATCAAATTTTGTCAATGAGAGAAGAGATTGATAGCACCTCTGAATTTGTCATGAGAAAGTAGGAGGCCATAAAATTCTAACCTAAAATTATATATATCACCAACAGTTGCAGAAATTTGAGATGCACTCTACATGGTGTGCCAAATTCGTTGTCATCTATAGCAGCCAAATGAAAACAAAAGAAATATTATTAGCTCCGTATTCCTGACTAATTCAAATCTGAAAACAGAGCCAGAGAAGACTTTGACTTATGAAAGAAAATTGATAAATTGCCATTTTCATTTTTGCTGAATCACTAGCTTGTTTCAACCTGCATGGGAAAATGATAGTCACATTCTACAGGTACCTTCTTGTGAATATTTCAAATTAATTGAATTTTATAGACCAGTAATTTCCTAGATATGGAAAGGGTAAACTATAATTGGAGATTTTATCATCCTGCTGAAAATTTTGTGCTGATTTCAAAAATGTATCATATTTAAATAACTATTTATCTGAATATTCACGACAGAAAAATGACAACCTTTTCCTGTTTTCCGTTTCACCATTGAATAATAAAATGATAAAGATACATTTGAATTTTATTTGAACAGGTGAACTATAGGAGCAGTTTTTTTTTTCAGATGTCAAAAAGAACCTTTGTAAAATTTATTTTATTGAATGTAATCGAGCTTCTAACCTTGCCCGAAGAATATATTATAAACTAGGATCGAGAATGACCCAACAGCTAATATTAATTGAAGGACACGATCATGAAGATTGAAAAAAAATTTCTATGGAGCAGTCCATTCGATTTCAATATTTATTTAAATGGAGTATCATTATACTCCAATATGTCCAGAAAACTAAATCAATTCATTCCTCGATCGAGTACCTCCAGTACTGGAAGAATACGGATATTTCAATTTGTCTGTATTCCTAGATTGTAGGTATTTTAGCTAAATGAATGTGTGATACCTTTCCGCCAAACTCATAAAAATAAAAATTTCAAGATTATCATTGATTATTGTTTGAAGAACTATTGACACCATTCTTACACCAGAATATATTCAAATATTTGAATAAACTATCAAGAATCTGCCACAATTCGTGAATAAACTTGTAGGTATACTGACGATGCGAGGAGCTCACGCATTTCTTTGATCGTGACTTAATGACTAACTGAAAATTATATCATTCCAACTTACTATTACAATACTGTTAATTCTTATCACTTTTGAATTTTATAAATAGCCAACTGTTAAACGTTCCGACTGAAGATTTTCTAGAACAAAAAGAAAACACTTTGAACTCTGAAGCGTAAGGTTTCGGAGTCTAAATCAGACTCCTTCGTCAGACGATTTCTATTTTTCATACAACTTCGCAGAATCGTGACAAAATTAAATTTTTAATTGACAAAGTGTTTTCTTTTTGTTCATTGTTAGGCAACAATTACTTCTGGCCCCTGGCAAATTTGTGCTAAGTTTTACGCAGGAACCTTTCTTCTATTATTTAATATTTTTTTCTAATTGTTTCTCGTTACAGAGACTGGGAGAAAAAACCCAAATAAAGTTTTCAGGAATATTATTTTCCTATTAACAATAAAGAAATCTAAGATGTCCTTGGCCAACAAAGGTTGGGAAATACTATTTCAGTTGCAGGGTTACGATTTACGTGCTACCTTTTCGCGAAATCCTAGATGGAAATGGATCTTTTGATATTTATGTGCCCCTAGGAGGCGGGAATGTCGAAAATGTATTGTTTTGAAATTTTGTAAGTATATATGTAGTTCATTTTTTTATTTGTTTTTCAAAGAAGGCAAATTTTGTGCACGACTGAGACAAAATGAGAATGATCATCCCTCCACACGCTCCAACAACACTTTGGCTAGAGGTATAAGTAGCCTGGGATGTGATACCTCAAGATGAAATCGATCATCCTATTAGCCCAACGTGTTTCTCAGTGCCTAAACAATCGTGGAGGACCAAGGCATACCTAATAAAGATTTAAATTCAATCCACCAGTTGCATTTTTTCAATGGGATATTTACCTGACCCTAAGATTACAATTATTGTAATAAATTCATTATTACTAAGTCTGTTTTATTCTATGTCACAGAATATTCAAATTATAACAAAGTGGTATTTATCGGTATACTTCACTACTCTACGTTTCATTGTTTCCTGTTCCACACTACAAACTATGTAAAAATAGAAACAGAAGGGTGCGAAGTAATTGTCTTCCACCAGCTGTATGAATTAATTCAGCAAAAATTCTCACACAACGCTCACATTTGTTTGTACTCAACATAATACGCTATCTTAATTATTGCGACTAACATTCCGTGGATTCCCCGTAGATAGTCTATTCCAATGCTTTTTGTATTATCCCAGTTTAATTAGTTTGAGTTATTACAATGTAAGACTCAATATATAATAGCGATAGCGTAATGAGTAAATGTAATAAACAGTTGTTGTTTAAGTAGCTGTAGGTACTTAATAAGTCAATTTCATTTTCTCTTATATGAAATGTTTTATAATTTATAATTCGAATTCCATGCAACTAAGCGGTAATGAAAACGTTCTTCATTCCTCATGCCTGATGTAGATCGATGTACCGGGTGATTCGATTTACGAATTAGGTTCATCCTTTACCATTCTCTGCTCAAATCATACTGTTAATTAACTTTCGAAAAAAAAATCAGTTTCATTTCCTCCCATTCAGCCCATGTATTTATAGAGGCTGTCATACGAGAAACTTTACATACCGTCATTTGGGGTGAGATTGATGACCTGGGGTGAGATTGATCACAAGGTTGAATTTTCATAAATTCAATCTACCGCTCAAACCAAAAGATAGTTTCGTAGGTCACCCATGAGCTCATGTAGAGAAATCATGGCCGAATAACATATGTACGTTTCGAATCGATATCACGTTTTTTTGAATAAAAAATATAGAGTTGAAGTTTTCGGATAGTTCAACTGGCATTTTCAACTTCTAAAGCATTCAGTGATAAGTCTGCTGATGATTTAGTATTGAATAATTTAGCTTTATGGCTCTATATATTGATGTTTCGGGTCGCTATATTCTGAGATTCTGTTCTTTGGAATAAAACATTGTGAAGTTATATGCAGAGTTATCCGTTGGTGTCGGATTGATCATGCTTGTGGGGCCAGAGTGATTGATAGATCAACCACCCACCGAATGAACAAGCTTCTAGGACATATTTCACGGCCTCACTGAGCATCTCATTATATTTTATAGCAAATAAATCATGCCAAGACATTACCAGACAAAATTGGGTGCACGAAAAATATGCAGACTATGATCAGATATGACATGACAGATTTTGTGTTCCTTTTTTCGGGCATTTTGGCCGTCGTCGTAGATTCATTCAGCTGATCAAGCAGCTCAATTCAGCGAGAACACCTCCTGAAAGAATCATTCCTGAAGATGCCAGACACTCTAACTGGCGAAATGTCGAGAATGAATCTACGACGACGGCGCAAATGCTCGACTATTTTTCTGGTAATGTATATCAGAATTGAATGACTTTTTGAGAAGTTCCAATACATTTCAGGATCTGTTAGATTATTTGATTATATTTTTCAGTGCCGTACTCAGAAATATAAATTTTGACTGCAGATGTGAAAACGATCAGCTTATTGGCCACTCTCTGAATATTTTTCATCATTAATTCGGGATGCATAAACACAGGAATAGAATTCAATCATTCAAATTGTTGTCATTCCGCTTGGCGTTTTAGGAAAGCAAAAAAAAAATTCTTTCAAATGGCTTTAATTGGTCATGTACCTTATGGTCCTTGTGTGTTATGGTGCTAATGTGATTAGTATGTCATTGGGCAGACTAAAGCAAGACCTGGAACCTTTTCATTCAGTGATTTTAAAAATTTTTTCAAAATATGACATGAAACACTCTTCACTTAGGCGTAGAACGTTGCATCTCTTTGGAGTTTCACAGATTTAATTTGAAACAGTTTGGCAAACTCAAATTATAATTCTTATTTGAAGTTTTCTAATTACAGAATACATAATTATTTTACAAATCACATCGCAAAAAATTCTGATTTTTAATGGACTGCTGAAGATACTTCTTCAATGGCAAAAGTGGCTCATTGATCACAAATGGGAAGAGGCAAAAGACCGACATTACTCACGACTAATTCCGCTACTCCGTAGATCCGATCTTCCAACCAATTAGAGGATGTAAGGTTCCGAGAAACTGATTTTCAAGTTGGCAACCCTGAGCTCAATGTTCCTGCTCGCCAGAACAAATTAATGGATGATCACGTAATGACTTAATCAGTATTCTACAGCAGAAAAATGATGCCGAACCATTTCTAGATGCATTTTATCTGCGTATTCAATCTGAAGTATTCCAATGCGGTACGTAAGGAAATAAATTAAGTTGGATTATTTATGTCTAATGACGTATAGTAACCATAAATTGGCGAATGTCCCATAAATTCGCCTCACCAATAAGCTCTGATCGATGGTTGATAGCTGGAACTGAGGTAATGGTTCTTGAAATCAGTCCGTTGAAATTTGAACAATGTTGCCAACATATGGCGACGCAATTTTTTCCGACGAGTGTTCACTGAAATTGATAAAAATATTTCCCCATCTTATGGACGTAATGGCATTGTTTAGTTGAAAAGCTTCTTTCTGCTTCTAAGAAACGAATCAAATCAACTCTTATGGCAATTACTCCAGCAATAAAAGCTATCAATGTTCAGCATTACGATGACAATTTTCAAAGAAGCATAAAATTTATCTGGCGAGTCTATAATGTCATCATAGAAATAAACGACCAAATTATATCCATAAAAATCAATTAAGCAATTTGAGTTAACTCCATTCCTAGAGAAATAGTATATTCTTGAAAACAACTAACAATGTTTGGAATTCTGTTTATAGTAACTTCAATATCATTACACAATCTATCGACACACACAATAAAGTTCCATAATGTAGATATCAATAACTGAGCTTTTTACGTGCATTCATGAAAGAACCCCCAATTTTACTAATCGTGTAGATAAGTTTCCAGTAATGATGTAGATAGATATACAGGGTGAACCTCTCACTTTGTGGGATCAAAAAAGATTTTGCTTTATCGTTTTTTTCATGATGGCCATTAGAATTAATTACATTTTATATTATACCAGAAATTCAAGGAACGCAAGTAAATTGAATTCTATTTAATAAATATTTGGCCATTCTGGAAAACGAAAGAATTCTTCGTGAAATGCGAATTTTCAAGTCTCCAGATAATCCTTTAAAACAATCTATGCAACTCTGCAACTCTATTCAAAAGATTCACAGAAATTCAATTTCTGCTGCATTTTTTCGGAGGTTCAGGCAGTATATCTAATACTCGGAGAAAATTCAGTGGAATGTTCCAGGGGTCAGACAGCTTATTATGAAAGTTTAAAATGAATTTATCTCTTTATCTAGAAGCAATCGCAATATTGGTATACGTAAAAAGTCTTTCTTTTGACCTCAAGAATTCATTGTTATAATATATGTACAAGTTAAAGAATGTATGTGATTTTTGCAATATGAAGAACTTTCAGAAGATGTTCTGTTGAAAATTTCGATATATTATCTGAAAATGAAGATTTCATCAATTTAATCAGCATTAGCTCAAACGGAAAATTCGCCTAAATATTGTACTCACAAACACATTATAATTTTACAGGGCTTCTTTCAGAAGGAATAGTAAGGTTCAGTAAGGTATGGTTTTTATCCAAAACTAAAATAAGGTAAGTTATTTGGGGATATAACTTTCTTGAATCTCTCTCATGAAAGCCCTTCGAAAAATTGTGGAAACTGTAACAACTCTATGTCGAGACTAAGAACTAATCCTAGTTTACCTATACCTACTAGTTCTGTGATCAAGATTATCTAATAATCTTTCTTCCTCTACAATCAAACTCGAATTTTCATTTTTTAAATTACACGGTTTTTTACAGTTTCTTTCGCAATGTTTGTTTTGTATCTAAATTGTGAATTGAGCGGATATTTTTATTAGAGAAGACTTTTTTCCGCTTTGTAGAAAAGCTCGTTTGATTGATTATATTGTTTGATCGTTTATTTTATTCTTACTTATTTTTGTGGAATTTGTATTTTTTATATTTTGTATTTCCATACATTCTGGGTTTTTTTGTGAAATCCCTCAGAAGCTACCTAAAGCTTATGCGTGTTAGAATGATGGGTGTGTTCTGTGTAGGCTTTGGTACTATGTCCCAACGCCACTTTAGACACAGCACTGTGAATTGTTTACCCAACAGTGAATGGTTCGGCGAGTTCTCCATACCAGAAAATTTCTTCTCTGGCGGAGACTCGAAACCCGATTCTCAAGTAGACACCGAGGTTGACACCAATCTAGGTCTAGAAGTTAACTTATAAAATAAACAGAGTTTCAGATTCCAGATAAATATCAACAAATTGTTCCGACAGACCCCTTCACTCTAACAAAACAATGGAATATTATCGCTTAGGAGGAGCACTATAAAATCTTCAGAAGATATCGATTATAAAAGAATCTGGGGAATTCTGCATTTAATAAAGCTTCTTTGGGTTCTCGCTCCTAAAACAAACTCAAGACTATCAAGTTGAAGAGTATTTCCATGAACAAAATGTTTCATATCAATCCAACAATAACCGATATATCACATTTATAAAAACGTTTAAATGACTACTAATATGCTATTAGACGTATACTCAATAGTGTCCTGGATCAAATTCAATTCTAATATATTTGTACTCGATTCAGTTGGACCAAACTCGTCACAAACGGTAATTTTGATGAATCAGAGCATCGATTTCCCCTCACCTGCTTTCTGCGGTTGCTTCGATGAGGGATGACGAATAAAATCTTAATTAAATCTATCGGCTTAGACCACAAGGAGATTATATTTACAATTCTAAGAATACCTTACCAACATCCGAGTTCACAATTGAGCAATTTGTGGGAAATTGAACCAACCAAGAGAATGATGGAGAACTACTATCATTGAACGAGAACGAATCTATTTACAGTTTTACACCTTTTTCTTAAAGCAGTATCGCTGTCACCAGGGCACCTTTATTGGTGAAGCTCCGCAAACCTTGAATAAATTAAACTAAGTAGGATTTATTGAGTCACTTGGAAGGCTCAACGAACGATAGATTACGATATGGAAGATGGCTCAGAACTTAACGATACGGAATATCACTCAGAACTCAAGTGGGGGATTCCTACTGGTTTATATATAGACAATGAAAATGGTGACTCGAGCAGAAATACTTAATAATATGACTTGTGTCTAGAGGGTGACAACAACATAATAGAAACTTATCCAAAATTATAAGTAGCTAGTGCCTTGAGGTTCTAGATCTGAGGACAAACAATCGATTATTCAATCAGATATGCTTTCAAAATAGATTTCAAGTAGCTGAATGTCGCATTAAGAAAAATAACATGACTGAACACAACAGAAAATTGCGATTATCTTGTTCTATGCGAGGTAACTTTTGAAATATATAACAAAAACTGCAACCTTCATCTTCTACAAAAAAAAAAACAGTGAGACCAAACTTGCTAAGGAAGATAAATCGAACGACCAAGTTAAATAGTTGTTGAGATAAAATAGATTGAGTAGAGGGATATGATATGCAAACAAATATTCTATATCTCCATTATTCTATTTCTACAATTTTTTGGTCTATCTATATATAGGTACACTCAAGTTATGATTTTATCTATATATTTGGAGTATTTTTATGATATCTAATGTTTTTTTCTGTTGTTTCATCCATAAATCTAATTCATCATATTATCTATAGATAGGTACTCTTGTTATTTAGTCACACACCTTCTGCAACAAAACTATGCATCTATTTTTTGTTGTCTTTTTTTCGTGTTTGTGACATTATTTCATTATCTATGATCTGTGAAGAGAAATTCATGGAATGGTAAGGTTACCAATAAACGCTGAAGGAACAAAAATAGACAACCGAAGAACGACAATGACATTTCGAGCAGCAGAGGTGAAATTGCTCGAGATTATCTCAAGGCTTCACATAAAGCAGGGAAAAAGATATGGGACGAATGTTTATTTGCCTTAATAAAACAGTTTTCGAAGGCTTTTCCGTAGAAAATTAATCATTTTGGGGGTCATTATATTGCTTATGGTGACATCTGCGACATCACAATCCTTCATCCAGTAAAAAACTAAGCTATTTCGAGAAAGAGTATACTTGATTGTGGGAAATTTTTAATATAGGTATGAGGAAATTAGAGATAGACTAACATCGTTAGGGTAAATGTGTCTAAGAGTACGCACTTAGTGATTTAAGTTCAATATCTTTTCGATTTTCAATGCTAGGGTGGTTTTTTATGTTTTTTCGATTTTTATGAATACTAAATATTATGTTTCAATAGCATTCTACTCCTTAAAGGTACTGATAAATAAATTATTCAACTTTTCCTGGACCACTTCCAGTGCGTACTCTTATGCACAGGTGTGCATAAGAGTACGCACGCTTATATTTAAGAGTACGCATATTACAATATTTCTTCATAACACTCATTTTCGGATGAAAAACGGTTAGAAACGAGCCAAAACATTTCCCTTTATTCAACTTTGTTTTACAAACATAACGTCTTAGGTATCTAGTGACTAATTAAGATAATATCACAACATGTAAATAAAATAAAATAAAACTCTTCTTCAATAAATTTAACTCAACAAAGTATCAATAATAAATCTGTAAAATGAAATACCTACTACTCTTCACAGTTGGAGCATATGAATTCTCCTATGACATAATTTGTGCAGGACTCATGCCACCACTGTTCGCAATGGGAACACATAATCCAGTCTTCTAATGATTTTGAATATAACTCATTGCACCTAGGACAAATTACATCCTCATCTTCTGCTTTCTTGTTCATTTTTCTTTGTTTTTTCTTTGCAGGTTCAGATAAGGAATGTAAATTTTTTTTTACTGTCCTTGCTCTTTTCTTTTCTTCCCTCTTCTCCTTTTCTTGGGCTAGTGCTTCCAGCTCATCCTTGAAGGGAGTACTAGATAAAATTTCAGATCTTTGGGTTTTGCATTTTTTGCGATTTTGTATTTCTTGTACTTTGGGCAAATGCAAAAGATCTGATGCTGACATCAGGCTTGGGGCTGTCGAAGTGCTGGCTATGACTATGCCATCCTCACACACTATATCCAGATTGGAGATATCTTGTAATGCTGGTGGAGGTGTTATGTGTAGTGAAAGTGGGCTGGTTGGTTTGTCTATTTCTACTCTGGACTGCTCATCCCCTACAGTGTCTTGTGTGTTTTCGATCCTTGAATCCATTGGTACATCTGTTACCAGAGATGGGGCAAATTCCTCATCTTGAAATTGCTCCGGATTGTATGGATATATACCTGATGCTTTGAATGAATTTTGGGCTTTCTGGATGTTAGCAACATATCCATAAGCAGCGTTAAATAATCCGGCGACTTGCATTTGGGTGATAACTTTTCCTGGATTACTTATCATCCAATGGTCACATTTTCTACTGTAAGCTGCTTTCATTGGTCCGAAGAATCCTAAGTCAAGGGGTTGCATTTTATGACTTGCATGAGGTGGTAAGGACAGCAGATCTATATGGTTCTCCCTACAATACTTTATAGCTTCTAAATCACGATGAGAGCTGTGATTGTCAAGAATCAAGAGAACTGGATTATCGGCGGTAGGTTTGCTGTAATTTTTAAAGTGTATTATCCATTGACAAAATAGTTCCGAGTTGATAAAACCAGATTCCGATATCATTCTCAAACAACCAGGTGGGGCGTTCATAAAAAGCTCCTCTTTCATTCTCTTCCTTGGAAATATTAAGGCAGGAGGTATGTATGTTCCTGTGGCACTCATACAGCAGACCGCTGTTACAAGCTGTCCTCGATCCGCACTTGTCACTTTTCCTACGAGTTTTTTTCCTTTTTGGGCCAAAACTTTGGGCAATTTATTAGGAACTGTTGATAAACCTGTTTCATCCATATTGAAAATTGAACTTGGTGGGTAATTTTTTTTTTCCATCAATATCCTCAGGTTATCGTAAAACCTTCCCACCTGAACTTTATTAAAACCCATAATTCTACCCATCGAACATTTTTCTGGCTGTCGGAGTGTGATGTTTTGCCTCTTACAAAACCCTTTCACCCAAGACTCGCCAGCAATTTTTTTTTCTTTGTTGAATCGGTGTTGAATATTGTTTGCCTCCGCAAATCTGTATACAGCTATTTGAAGATCTTTTTTTGTGATACCGTAGAATCTTTGGTCCAAATCTTTTATCTGTTGGGCCAACTCGGCTTCCAAATTAGCAGGAATATCGGTTGTAAATCGTCCCAGTGATTGTGGGATGTTCCCACACTTCAATCGTTTTCTCAGCGTTGCTTCATTTATTCCGAATTCTTTGGCTATACTTCTCTTGCTGAAGCCAAGATCTATTTTCCTCTTTATTTGCTCCAAAATTTCTTCGGTGAATACTAGTTTTCTTTGGCTTTTTCTTTGGTACCGACTCATTATCCTAGAAACTGAATAGCAGATAATCAAATTAGTTGAATGTTTAAAGATTCGGTAGTTCTTGAATCACAATACACTTGATGCATAAGAGTACGCACTGCGTACTCTTATACAGGTAATTTTGCGTACTCTTATACACATCCATGAATTTCGATACTTTCGGCAGTAATTATGACAAAAACAAATTTCGCTACCGTTTTCATATGAATTTAAATGAAGTGAAACATATTGTGACATAATTTAATATCTACGAATCCAAAGTGCCAGTTCTTACCTGTACAAACACAAAACTTTGAACGGGGAATATTGCACTGCGCGGCAACGGAAATTTCTAACCTATTTTTCTTCCAATCGACGCTCAGAATTGCAGATTTCGATCTTGTCAGTAGCAGTAGATAGCAATCCGATTGAAATAAGCTTTTCAAAAGCAACAAAAGGTGGCAGTCTATTGAAATAACAGTGGTGCGTACTCTTATACATAGTGTTGGGTAGTACACGGTTTAAAATTGAGTTTGTAAGAGGTGCCTTACTTTTGTGTTCAAGCAGTACAGTGTACCACTTCCAATGAGGCGAGGCGTTCCGGGACTCCCGGGCGTTCATGACGCGTTAGGCAGTCGAGACAAAATTTGCTCTACTACATACTGTGTCGCTCGCAACTGGAACTGGACCGATGCAAGCAAAAGAAAGGGGGATAACGTCGAACGTCGTTACGTTTGTTAGACGTTAGAGTTAGAGTTGAAGCGGTGGGGAAGGCAGAAGGCACACTAATTCAGAATGTGTATTAACAACTGTTGGAAGTTTGTATTGAAAATGGAGCGACGGTGAGCGGGTGAGAGTGGAAGGTCGCGTAATATTTCTTTGATTCAAATTACAAATTACACCGAATATGAAGGTATATAGTTATACGAAATAATTGAAACTTACCGTGATAATTTATTCAATATATTCTCATTCAACCAAAAATTTGAAGTATATTATAAACAGTTTGTTAGTTTAGGAACGAATTGTTTTCATTACAATTTATAAATTCAACATGAACTGAGATCATATGATCTCTGGCTGGATGTTATTAATATTAATGGTTTTATCTTAAGATGATAATAACATCCTGATTATACTTTCAAGGTTTGGAGAAGTATTGGACTATTAGAATTTAGAATACCATATTCTTGAGCCTTAACACGGTTCTTCATTGTGTTCAGCGGACATATTCCCACACAAAAAATTTGAGCAGAGAATATATTTTGAAAATATTTATTTCAATAAAATATAAATAAAATGAAACTTTCATGAAAAACGGAACATGTAAAAAAACAAAAATAAAAGTTATTGAAAATGAAAATAAATTATTATAAAAAATTTAAACTTTAGAATAAAATTCTTATTTAATTTGAAATAATTCAGATACAATTCGCAATTTCAACATTCATGACTATGAGGCTCATGGGACTATACTTTCTCCTTCTATGAATAAACAATATTCTCCTTGTAGTAAAAACTCCCTGTATATTCGGTCGGTAAGAGGTTAGAGTGCCAAAACAAAGAAGCAACCTGAAAGAACAACCCTAATTTTGTTATGAGGAATAACCCCCAGTCCAGATGGAAGTACCTTCTATCAACATGAAAGCTGAAAGCAATTAGTGTAGGGTCACTGTATTTTTATTATTTCAGTTCGACAAAACACATCTGATTATCAGAATCAGATCGCTCGGATTGCGCTCCCGGCGAAATTCTACGGCCGATCGATCCGATGTGTTTGTCGAGATGTCGAGTCCGAGACTCTTGTCTTCCGAACAATCCGAACCCCCCCTACCAAACCAACATCATTCAATTTCATCTCCGATCTCCGAGTACCTGCGTGCCAGCGTCGGTCTCGCTCCCTGCGTCTTTCGGCTTTTCCGAATCGTAACGTAACCCTTCGTACTTCGTACCATCCACCTCGCTAGATCGCCCCACAGATGCGTAGTCGCTTAGTGGGACATTCGAATTGAGGTGATACAGTTTTTCAAAATGAGCCGCGCTTACATTTCTGGGTCGTGTCCGGGACAAGTGAACCGCATCTTACAAGAGTTACCCAACACTACTTATACACATGCGTACTCTTTGACACATTTACCCTATATGTACTGAATGAATTTTCACATAATTAAACATCAACATAATAAAAAAAGAATCGATATCTACTCAAAAAGCATTCTGTAGACGTTCACAGATCCACAAAAAAGGTAGGTGTAAAATTATAAGAAGGTAGACAAACTCTACTACACAGATCAATTGGCGAATCCGAAGGTTAACCGCATTCTGGTGGGTGTATTACCAAATTCAAAAATCAGTCATCAAATATCTAGGTGTTCTTGCATGTATACATACTATAGCAACTAATATTTTTGATTCATATTCAGGTGTTTGTGAAGAATATGCAGAGTGTAGAAAAGATTGAATTGAAAAAAAATAAAAGGTATTTATATCAGTTATTCAATTTAGAACACATTCACGAAGTAATTGAATTTTAGGTTAGGAAAAAGTAAAAGATATCTTGTTCGAGTTCAATCCATCTCCATGTGATCTGCGGTATTGGAACACACATCATGATCTGCAATCTGTGATCTACTAATATATCTTTTTTTTTTATTGCTTTTATCTTCACATTTGCTTTAGGTATATGTATATTTTTCCACAAATACAGAAAATGTTGTGATTTCATTTTTTTTTTTAATTTTATTTCCTATTCCGAGGATCAGTTTGGGGGTTGTCCTTGACGATTTTTGCAACTCAATAAACTTCATACTTCCACAAATGATAATCTATGAAATAACTTCACTGCCTTCACACAAATATCGATTTATAGAAGAAAAATCCTAAAGATTGCCAATAATTGAAATTGAGTAGCATGTACCTACTCGGGTAAAGTAGCCGCATATTCCATCATGTTTGTTTACAGTTATAATCCGTTCAAGAATTATTGTCATCTCAGCAAGCCTTGAAAGATCAGTCGTAGCTTCATCCTTAGGGCCTCTTG
This sequence comes from Hippodamia convergens, assembly GCA_038502775.1. NCBI lineage: Eukaryota > Metazoa > Arthropoda > Insecta > Coleoptera > Coccinellidae > Hippodamia > Hippodamia convergens. Next base: position 37,025,439 of record CM076610.1, read on the forward strand.
CCACTACGCTTGCCTCTTTTTCAGTGTCATCCTTTTCTTCGCTATATTTCTCAATCTTCCAGCTCATGATGAATCTTTTTTTTAACATAATTAACATATATAAAAACTGATCCATCAGCTAAATTTCTTAGACTTATTCACTTCATGTTGTAATCAATTCTGACCATTTTTAATTGCACAAGACTGAATAAATGCTCAAAGCCCTAATTAATTTGTTAATTAATCCAAGAAGGGTACAAACAGAACTGAAAGGCAAAATTCAAACAATTTTCCGTCCGCTAACTGAATTTTAAAAACTTCAAAGTCGCTGTTTTTCATGAAAACCGAACACCAACCGAAATCCTGCAACTCATAAGTTACTGATGGAATATCACATATCACTTACATAAGTTCAGTTCGCCTAAAATGATATATTTTTGGAATGAGCAAATGCTTCAGGTACCAAACAGTACGTCCCTGTGGCGCAGAGGATAGCGCGTTGGACTTCTAATCCAAAGGTCGTGGGTTCGATCCCCGCCAGGGATGCAATTTTTGCGAAATACTATCTCGTTTTTCAGTTTCTGAAGGAACTGATAACGATGATAACTTCTCAAACAAGAAGTTTTCAAACAGACTCAGAGACTCAGGTACAATTTGATCACCCTGAATCTCCTTTAAGGGCCTCTTGCCACTTCGCTAAATTCCGAACTAATCCAAGCTCTTAGTACTAAATCAGATGCGAGATATTAGAGAGTTATCGAAACGCAAATAAAGGCCTAACTTTATTAAAAGATCCTGTAATAAAAGATCCCTTAACCTTGGTCGGATACTTGAGTTATCGAAACGATTTATTTCTTGTCAACTTTATTATGACGTTTACTTTATTTTGACAGTTGTGAGAAGGTGTTTAACCTAGAATATCCGGAAAACTGTCAAAATGAGAGATCTTTTATTTAAATACGGCTGTCCTTTATTCAAGTTAAATACAGGAGGACCGTATTTTATTACAGGCCACCTTAAAATCTTTTGCGAATGCGCATGAGTATATGTCAAAATAAGGGGAACTTTTTTTAAGTTAGGCCTCTATTTGCGTTTCGATAACTCTCTATTATCATGCGCAAGCATTTGATTTGGGACTAAAAGCTTGAATTAGTTCCGAATTTAGCGTGGTGGCAAGCGGGCTTGCCACAACATTGGTGGATACAAAGAAATTTTTATTAGACCCATAAGTCTAGGCGCGCACATGTGATTTCTTGCCGCACGACTGAATGATCGCAATCGCCAAAAAAACAATTCCAACATATTATATACGCGCATTATAATCGCAACTATATTCAAATTCCGATTTTGGACAATCGCGTTGCTTCAAAAATGCCACTGTCCAGTGGCAGCGATTCTTTGGTCGTATGTAGGTACGCGCATTTTTGCGACTAAACGATCGAGCGACAGAAAACCGTATGTTGACGGCTAGCCTATGCCTAGGAGCCCACATGCGATTTCTTGTCGCCAAACTGAATAAACGCAATCGCCAAGAAAGCATTTCGAAAATGTTTCATATGCTCACTTGCGACTAATTAATGCCAACCACAATCAGTAATAACGTGGATTTTCCTGAAAACCACTTGCGTTGTAGCTTCACTATCAGGCACGAGCCAAAAAATATTGACAATTGGACCTTATGAATTTCTCAAAAAAAAAAAAAAATTCACACTTGCACAAAGGAGATCGGACTTCGGTAGAAACTGAATCGCGATGGAATTGTATGACTCATTCGGATTTGGGACGATCTCTTCAAAAATCGCTGTTTTGTCGCAGCGATTATTTGATCGTATGTGCACGCATTTGTATTTAAGAGTGTTTCACTTCTGCGACAAAACGATCGCGCGATAGAAAATCGCATGTGGCGCGGCTAGCCTAAGTCTTTTGAAGATTTAAGAATTTTCAGATGGCAATGGGATAGTATATGAAGTCGATTAATTTACTTCATTTATTATAAGATAGAACAATTTAGGATTGAGTACTAGTAAAAGATAGATTATCATAGACCTTTATTCTGTATAATGATTCTCGTCATCTTCAGAAGCAGCTTACTTTCACACTTTCTGTTACCTATAATCTCTAATCCTTAAATAATTCGGTGACATCAAGATTTTACTCAACTAACACATTAGTAGGAACCTACATACTTGCGATTTAATCGACTGAAACAATTCAAGTTTAGTATATACACCGTATTAAAACAAATCATAACGAAAAGAATATAAAATGTTTTATATCATAATGAATGAATGAAGAAGTACCTGCACATCAAATATCTGCGCATCTTGGTGATGAAAGCACAGACAAAAAAACTTCATGAAAATAAAAACTAGCGAACAGCACTAAAAGTAAAAATTAATTTTCTCATTAACGGTCTTCGAATAATTTATAACTTCTCATTGTGCCCGACTAGTAGGTACCGAACTACCAGGGCGATAGTTCTTTGAATAGTACCTTATTGATTTGACGAGAAGTAATTTTGTTAGAATTTTAGGAAAGCATTATGATAGATGGTTATTTATACCTATGTCAACTCCACATATCAAGACATATCAAGAAGCATTGTTTCTGTATTGTCTTTTCAATTGGGACCAACGCGGAAATAGTGCACTTTTGTTTACCTACTTGATCTTGATATAAAAATAATTTTTTTACGATATTTACGATTGTATTGATATATCCTGATACCAATACGTCACATACCCTGAGCGTCAAAAATTTGTGGAATAACTCTTTACTACCCTTTTCCGTTGGCAAGCAGTTAAGTCATAAATATTTTTTTTCGAATTACAACTGGTTTTTTTCTTGACATTGATAGATCTTAAATTCAGAATTGATGAGTTATGCAAATGTGCAAGTCATTTGGGTAAATAATCCCCGAGTTTATTCATTTTTGAAATTGGAAAATCATAAAAATTTTCGAATGAACTTTTCACCAAATTTCAGAATTTTATGATTTATCCCTGCAATTGAAATAAAATCGTTAAAACATCACTGAGTAGTAGGAAACAATGGAAAAATAAGAACTACAGGAAATTTTCCATAAAAATAAATTACTTTGTATGGTCAAACCCATTTCTCTATGTCCTGAAAGTAGGTAGAAGGGAAATAAATCTGTTCATTTGCCTAGTAGCGATTGGAAAATATTACTTTCAACGTTTCCACACGCTGCACGTTGTCATGTCTCTATATGCACCGAAATAAGATGTTTAAATACATTGTATGTGTACATAATACAGATATGATTCCGTTTCGGCAAGTTCAGAGTATCAGGATTGTTACGTTTAGTCAACTGTAGGTGGCGCTTTTTCCAAATTATGACAAATCTTTTGTCTTGATTATTTGAATGATATACTAGTGTTTCGAACAATAATCACCTCTTGGTAATATTGACATTTTCATTCTAATGAGTTTGACAGAAAAGTATCACACATTCATTTTGCCAGAATACCGTTCCTACAGATCATTGCGTGGACAGTCTAGGAATACAAACGAAAATATCCGTTTTTTTTCTAATACTGCAGGTAGGTTATGAATTGATTCAGTATTCTAGACGTGTTGAAACTGAAACCAAGTAAAATTATATTTCATTTTCGATATCAAAATGGACTGCTCTTTGCCGACATTTTTCAATCTTGTCCTTTTCTCAACATTTGCAGTCGGATGATAGTGAGAAGCCACTTATATTCTTCCACAAGTTCAAAATTTAAAAACGAGCCACGAATTGGCGATCTTTTGAATGAGCGAGCCCCCTGTATACGAGTATTATACGCTATTTCCTGTAATTCATTGAACTTTCATTGAAATTAATGAAATATTTCCATGAATATCGTTTAGTGAATTTTGCATTGGAAAATATTGATTGGCACAACTGTTTTCTCTGTCATAAATTTGACAGATAATACATTCATGGTAGGAGGCCAAGATGTAATCAATAAATATTAACATGAAAACTGTGCTAGAATGAAAAATTTTCTTACGATTTGACACAAACTTGAAGAGAGGTGGTTTTGACATCTAAAAAAAACTGCTCCTTGGCAGTTTATGTGTTCTAACAACAATTGAATTTATCAACCGAAAATATTCCATGCAAAAAATGACGAGTCAGTATTGCTACACTTGCTCGAAAATCTTAGCACGGAAAATTTTTGCCAATGTCAGTATCAAGACGAAAGACTTTGGTTTGTGCTGTGCTTAGTCAGAAGAGTATTACCTACAAGAAGAATTTTTTTTCAAACATTTCTGTAGGTGGGTATATTTGAAAATATTGACTTTGCTCTTCGGTAAAATGTACCTATTATTATGTACGGTAGGTTCCTACACATCGACAGACGACAAGATAGAAACTTTTTTGCAGTTTTTTGTACTGCAATTTGTTGAGCGAATGTAATATTTTTGATAAGTAGATAGGTACTTAATTAGGTACCTGTCCCTAGGTATTCAATTCCCGTTATTAATATAAGTAATTGGCCTATGGTATTCCCAATATGTCTAGATCTGATGCAAAGAGTACATACATCAAGGTGTATGTAATTTATAATAAATTTAATTTCATTTAGGGGCGAATAATTGTGGGTCAGTCATCTCTGATAAGTAATAGGTAATAGGGGAAATAAATAGATATTATTAGTGCCATATATTCCTAGTTAAATCGGTGTTGAATCAAAAATTTGCAACATCAAAGTGATATTCGATAATGCATTGTGGTCAAAATTGATAGGTATATGATGTCAAAATGACTTGTGATCAATGACACCAAAAATTGAAAATGTATCTCGCACCATTTCTTATTATCATCATATCTGATTATCTACAATTTAGAAGGGAGAAGAGTGATCATCTATTAAGATATCTCGAAGCTGTATCGTCTTAAGGGTTTATAGGTATAAGTACTTGCATAACGATCCCACAATAAGCATCACAATCTGCCACTTATCCTATTAAAACACTTGGATCACTCACCCAGGGCCGCAAGTAAATAAAAAACAATAAACAAACAAAAGCGGTTGCAAGGTCCAGAGGTAACACTATAAGTCAAATAGGTAGTAGCCACGAGCACTTGCTATACAACGAACTACGTTCTACCAACTGTTACTCGCTTGGTAACAGCCGACAGTCCTTTGGTTATTACAAACTCCGGACCAATGCACGCTCGAAGGACCGCCTACTTTTCCGAGAACGGCCAATGAAACTTCGAGGCGGGCCCAGTAAACTTGATTAAAATAATGGGAACTGGGGATTATGACAAGATGCTAATATGGAAGCTAATTATTTGTAAATTATTAAGGTTTAAGTGAACGAGATGAACGTAATATTTGGTGTTTCAATATGATTTTTGAAGCGTATAATTCGAGGCTTCCATTAACATATTTTTCCTCTCTAGGTACGAAAAATACGACTCAATTGTTCTCTCTTTTTCAGCAGGTAGTATCTGTTAGATAGATATTCAGTTAATTATTACATTGATACTATGAGTTCAAAAATTCCATCTGCGAAATCTAAAAGCTAGGAATGAAGTACAAATTTCACCATATTCATGCTAAGTTTTCTATTACTACTACCTACTTGAACGCACTGTTGTAAATAAGTTTAATAGATACGGGTACCTACTTGTTGGATAAGAATCTCAAGATTACAATCCATTGAAAGTTGAATTGATCTGCTCATTGACATCTTTTATTTAATTTCAGTATCTATCAATTATACAAACAGCATTAGGTACCTAATAATTAGATACTATTATTTTTCTTGGCAAAAATTGTTCTGAAAATATTAATATCGTAAATATCCCGAAATCTGCTGTATTGAATTATGCTCGCATTCATGAAATTAAAGCCGCTTTGTGAAAAAATATGATTCGAGTTAGATACAATTAGATAAGTACCTATAGGTACCTACCTATATGTAGGTAAATTATACCAGATTGAATTTTTGCAGCACTTACAGATGCTTCGGCTTTGGATGGCGTTTTTCCAGATATTAGATATGTACCTTTAGATAGGTATATGAAGTCCCAACTACGCCTAAATAAGAGTACCTACCTGAATATGTTCAAATAGCAAGAAATCTTTTGAAATGCCATTTTTGTACCTATATTGACTATATTCCAAATGGGACTAGTTTTTATATCAATCAAATTGTGATACTCAATTCCGTCTCAGAAATTGTCCCTTTCAAATTTCAAAACTGATGAGTATGTGACCTTCACCTAATACCTCTGGGGTTTTAATTTGTTTTTGTTTTGTATTTATTAAATATGTAATAATATTGTTGATATTTCGTATTTATCGTTATTTTTGAATGCATGGATATTTTATATACTATACTTTTGTTATTATAGGTCCTATAGTTATACAACAGTAAACGGTTCTGATGACGAATGCAAAAATATCATCCAATTGTAAGGCACGAGTAAAGAATTTATTAGGTATATTATTAATACTGTTATATCGCTAATTTTTTGGAACTCCATAATCCGCAAAAATAAAGCTAATACCTTCCGCAATTATTGTTTGAGGTGTGGTATAAATTTCTGTTAATTGACTACTTTTTTTCGAATAATTCAAATACTGACATTTCTCCCGTTATGTAGATTGCTGATGAATTGTCGCAGGTGGGAATTTATAGATAATACCTACTCTGGATTCAAACTTCACTCCCTGCTGCTCCAGGAAAACTCCTCAAAACTATTTTTTACAATTGCCAAAATGGTTGTAGGTCGTAATATGGTCATAACTCAAATAGAACGATTGTTATGATTCTTTGACGATAGGTCAACTACGAGCATTACAAAGAAAAAACAATGCAAATAAACCGCAATCTAATATTTATGAGCAAAACTTAATATACCTACATATATGAGTATCCTAACTTTATTAATTTCATCACTACTCCTGGCCACGACATTAATTATCTCATCTTTTTTCAAGCCAGAAAACAATTCTCTTTCTACAGCTAATCGGTTGAATGAAGAATTTTTTGTGGCGTGTTTTTATTAAAAATTCAGGAATTAACTCACAAGTTGTCACTAGAGAGTACTGCAATCAGACCATTATCCTTAAACAAATTATTATTGAAAGAAATCCACGAATCCATGAATTTGAGATATCGAAGGCAGATTTTCCCATGCTTTTTCTTAATTCGAAATGTCTCACCCTTCACGCACTCACCACACCCCTCTATTGTTTTTTTTCCGAGCAATATATGGATTGCGTTTTGTGTTTTTTTTTAAGAAACAACAGTAGAGAGATTAGGAGCGAAATGGGTGGGAGATTTCAAATTCAAAGAAGTATAGGACTGCTTTCGAAGGTACAAATCCATGGATTCGTGGATTTTCCTCAGACAATAGTCTGAATGATGGACTTCCCAATCACAAATTGTATACAGGGTATCCCAAATTGCTTGATTTTGGCTGTTTTTGGCACCTACTTCTAGACTACATAGGTAAAAACGTTGAAAGGAGTCCTGGGCTCGATTTCCGTGGAAACACCATTAGTGAAAAACCGTTTCAGGATATCTTCATTTGTTTTGAATATATAACAAAATTTTGATATTTCTTCGATTTCGAAAATGTGCCATAACTTTTTCATTTTCGAAAATATCTGAAAAAGATAAAAACTTTCAACATGCACTTTATCACTAGGAATAAGACATTATTTCAAATTTAATCTTTAATTTTTTGTATAATATAAGATGAAAAAACTGTGTTCGTAGTTGAAATAAAAAAGTGTTTTTTTTCCACGAGAAAAAAAATTAGATATAGTTTCCTATTTCCGGTTTTTATATATTTTCGTAAAAAAAAAATTTGTAGCACATTTTCGAAATCGATAATATAGGTATCCAAATTTAAAAAAATTGAGATATCGTGAAACGGTTTTTACTTATGTTGTTTTCACGAAAATTGAGCCCCGGAGACCTTTCGAAATTTTCACCTATCTAGTCCAGAAGTACCTAAAATAGTCAAAATCAAGCAATTTGGGATACCCTGTACATCATTTCCTAATTTTTTAATAGAAAAATGCCACAACCAAGTCTACTTTCAGCCACGCTCACATCACTGATTAGGTAATCAAATTACCTTTCATTTGATGCAACACAATTAATATACATATTCCCATTTGCAATAATAAAATAGGGTAGTAGTAGAAGGGGGTGAGAAATATGAAATTCAAAAAAACATACGATAAACTGCTTTTGAAATTGAAAGTCGTCAGGTGCGAGGATTCTCCTTAAAAATTGTTCGTACAAGAATTATTCACTATAGTTACGTTATTTTTTTGGCACGCTGTATACTCCTGACTAGACTGACCTGAGACTATACTTGATTATTCTTAGCTTAGAAAACACTTTCTCATTTGAGACAATATGTATACAAGATATCGCTAGGATAAATTCATAAGCTACATATATAAGTTAGTGAACAAACCTAATCCAAACCTAATGAAAGTTAAAAAGGAACTGAAAAGGAGAAAAAGTGCATGTTAAACATTCGAAAGATTTATCTCTGTCATTGCAGAAACCATGAGAATTTTCTTCCATCGATTCAGGTGCCTAATCGAGTTCAAAATCTTCTGCTTTTTCAAGTGTGGTCGTTCACAAGAGTATTTTCAAATTTCATAAAACTTTTGAACTGATCCGAAAATTTTTCGATTTCTATTAATAATAGACTGATATAAAAAAAAATTTTAAATAACTTTTTTTGCTTCTGGAGGCCCTAGCGATTGCCGACTCGCCGACCTGGCCAGACCGGGCCTGATTGCCAAGGTCAGTCTTGCTCGAATGTCCAGTTGAGTACAATAGAAGAAGATTCCTGTGATTTTAATTACTCAGCCACATTTGAACAATTTATGAACATCCAACAAGGGGAAGAAGAACACATGAGTGTTGAAGTAGAGTATGACTTTGATTGAAATATCTAAATATACCAAAACAATAGTTATACTCTTATACTCTCTATACTTAATAATCAATAAGATGATATCTGGAACTGGACGTGTATTTTTCTCTTAAATTATCCTAAAATTGTCATGACAGTGGAGTAGGCTTACAGGGAACACTACGGTAAAATAAAAACGGTGGTGTGGAAATATGTGCATGTCATGTATAATGTGACTATTAGAATTGCGATATCTCAGACACAGCCTTCTAAAGTACAAGCCAGGAACAAGGAATTCGGCAACGTCGCGCGTAGGCCTACCAGAGACCCACGAAACTCGTGTTGCGTGGTGAAGAATAGATTTTCAGTAGGGCGACTTTTGTTGTTAGTGTAGGTACGTGTATTTGAATTTTGTTGATAAATCGTAGTGTTTCAGTGAATAAATGGCTGGAAATAAGTGAACTTTATGGGAACTGAAAAACTGTTTTTTAGTGAAGTGCAATGAAGGTTTCGTCTGCTTTTCTTTACTAATTGAGATCATGTACTGGATAGGTTGGAGGTTAGGTTAGAATTTCAATTGCGATGAAAATAGTTCCGATAATCATAGGAAATTAATTTCAAAAGTTTGTCCATTTTAGATTTATATTAATTGCAAAATAGCGACATGGATAACTCCGCCAAAATTTATGTTTCAGAATATGCTGCTCCTTCGAGCAGCAGTCAGCAGTTGAGGTACGAATGCGAAATCAATTTTAAATTCACTTTGTTCGGTTTTTGCAAATTTACTCCTAAACAATCTCGTAAATAATAAGAATAATATGATTAATGTCGAGCAAAACGGCGAAAACACTTGAGAGGAAAAAGTTTGCATTACCCAAAGATAGAAACTCACCCTGCTTAGAATGAAATCGTCCAACTTTTCATGAAAATATGCATTTCCGTTGAGATTGCGTATCAATTTTTTGTTGAAAATTTCAATATTTGTTGTGTTAACATCTTATATCTATTCATTTTCATATTCACTTCGATTTCTACATATATTGAGTTCATAATTATGTTGAGGATACTTGTTTTGTTCACGTAGAGAATTTCATTTAATTTTTTTGGCAAGAGTTGGCCCTACACCTTCCCGTGGTTCTTGCTGAACAATGAATTGAATATCTAATTCTTTTCCTAACTTATAATTCAGATAATTACCTTTCAATTCCAACCAAGATTGAAACACAATCGTGAGATTTTTGCCAAGGAGTAATTAAGATATTCAATTTTTTGACTAAGTAGGGTCTTATATTCTTTTTTCTTAAAGCAAAAATTCATTTGATGAATTTGCAAATGATTTGAATTCGAAATAACATGATATCCCGCGTTAACGCATCGGACGAGTATACCTACGCTTCGCGTTCGCATACGGCGTTGCCAGATTTAGTTCCAGGCTATCTCTATAGACGGCTGTGTCTCAGATAACTCGCGATAACTCTTCAGAAGAAAATCATTCAGACCATTCTCATAGAGAATTTCAAGATCTACCATTTTTGTGCGGTATTTTTTTATATTAAATGAACAGTTTTCGAGAAAAATCTAAACAACCTAAGACCACTAATAGTTTTTGTCGCACATACAAGATCGATGGGGACTTTCAAAACTTTATTTGTTTTGGTTACCCGTAGCTCTCCACCAAAATTTGGCTGCCCAGCAATTTTTGATATTCGACCATTATTTTAATTTCTGAATTGGCCGGACTATAATTTGAATAACGAAAAATTCGCTCTTTGAAAATCAACGATTTTGGGAAAAGAGAAATTTTCATATTCTTCAAACTAGATTTAAGTATAGAGGCATATGATGTCAAGGGAGTTATAACAGACATGAAGGATATTGAAAGTCCATCTAGTCAATCAGAATTGTTAAATGAGTTTGATATTCACTCTTGTGCACAGACACAAAGAAGAATGGTTAAAATTCGAATCCATCACGAGCTCATTAATCTCCAATCATAACTATTATTTTTTTTCTTGAGCCATAGCAAGATAAAATCTTTTGATGATTTACCATCCGAAATTTCATCGACTTCTGCGAAACGTAATGCACGATATTCTACATCAAAAAATTAATATCATTTTAATTGCAAAGGACAAGAAAGGCCAATTCTATTGTTCTTGCTTAATTATGTAGTCAAATATTACTTAGTATGATTACCATCTCGCATCATGAAATGAAACACATGGGAAACAAAAATCTTAATTACATAATATACTTGAAGCCGTTGATTCTAGCTGTCTACAGATTATTCTAATTTTATCTAATTCGAAGTAATTCAATTTTTATGTATTTTTGCCGAGCATTTGTGATATTCATCACACGAATCCTGAATGGTAAATTGTGCATAGAGGTAAAACACGATTTCGTTGAGATTTCATGGTAATCATATTTTCGATGTTTATCTAAGCACGATGGGGACACAAATTACTTCAACCGTTACCTCATTCCGAGAATAACAAAATGCAGCTCATGAGTTTTACATGAAAACCTCCTAGAATTAAAGCAGTAGTTTCTGTCATAGGGAGTTTTGAAACGGGTCTCTCGCATACAACGCAGAATTCAACGAAATATATTGTAAATATGGGACTCGAAAGATATGTCATCCTGAAATCATTTTATACTATTATATAGCTGGCTCACTCAACTTTGTCTGCCCAAATCAGTTATTACAATAAATTGTTATTACTATTATTCCAATTTCTTTCAGAAACACGAAAAATCATGAAAACGACTACATTCCCGCGAAAGTTTTATTAGAGTTTTCTCTCCCAGTCTCTGAAAAAAAAAACAATTAGAAATATTTTTTTTATTATAGAAGAAAAGCTCTTGCGTAAAACTAGATCACTAATTTGCCAGGAGCCAAAACTTTACAAAAAATTTTTGCCTAGCAATGAAAAAAAAAGAAAAACACTTCGAACTCTAAAGCTTTAGAGATATCTAAAAAAAAACTACATCCTGATTGCAACTCCACCTACCAGAACCAAGTAGCTATATAATTATTTTTAATACAGATCAATCCTGGAGACGAAGGAGAGCATGTCTGTTGCAATTGCTTTCTGCAACGAGTAGTAGACGATATTTTCTTTATTTCAATAAAGATTTGTGAAATACTCTCGAAATTCAAATAAAATTCAGAGATACATCCTAGTGTCTTCTGGATTGTATCTTGACAGTTGGTGTGACTGTTACGAAAATTGGGAGATTACGGAATTTGAATTGAAGTGTTTTGAAAATTGATAGGATTCAAAGTCAGTGTTGGCAACCACAAAACACAACACAAATGTTGTAATGAGTTTATTACAGTACCTACTGCTTTTAATACTGTAATGAACTAACTACGATACTGAATAGAAAATGAATATTTATTCTCAAGTAGTGATGGAATCGAAGTCACTCGAAATGCTCCCGAAACCAGATGATCCAGTATTAATATCACATATATTGTTATGGAATACTGGAATTTGTGTAAAATTTCAAATTCGAGATTAGATAAGCTATATTCTATAGCAGTCGTGAAAAAAAATGTATTCCCACATTACCGAAACCATTAAGCCAGACAAAAAACAAACTGTCCGAATAGTCCTCGATGTTTCAGAAAGGCACCAGTGCGACACACCTGACATACCTGATGTTCCACGAAAAAAAATCAGGATCATCTTCTGCTTACGAAGGAAATGAAGATGGTGTGGATGTCGGAAATCTTCTCACCTCCCACAACAAATTACTTATCTAATGATGATGCCCTCACCACCCTGTATTTATCGGAGTTCGGTCGATAGATACGTTACACCGGATGTCACAATAAATATCGTCATTAGGAAACTTCATCGCAGACACCGCAAAAAGTCCACACAATCGGCGGCGCCCGTTGAATTGTAGACCACCCCAAAAATTTTAAAAATCCCGAACTGCAGTATAATTGGTTGGTTCCGCAACTCATTTGTACTAATTTGGGTATTTATGGAAGGTAAGGGAGATGCGGTGGCGTTTGAAATATAATCGCTAACACGGTGGATAGACGGAGAATATTTTGTGTAGGAAGCATTTTCATTAAGAAAGATTATATGATTTATTCATTCTTCAAGACATCGAAGATTTATAGGACATGTCAAAAAAATATAAATACATACATATTCAAATTAAAATGAAAAAGTTTCTAAATTATTATCGGTACAATACTCCCTTATACCATAGTAACAATTTTTTAATAGTCAAGATTTAACAACTTTCTCAAACTTTTTCATACTAAGAGATCGGATACACTTTGGTAAATTTAATAATTTGATACACTGGTAAAATTTAATTGTTTTATGTTTGGGTACATAGCTGTGAAATACAGATAACCTGGAAAAGTGCAATTCAATCTCTTTTACGAAGATGAAAATAGATGGTAATGTTAATAGATTTTAAAAAATTCTACAGAAAGAGCGAAGTGGAATATTGAATATCGACACCACGAATATTTGCACTAGCAGTTCACAAGCACTTTGTAATTATCTGGCAGATCATTGATGAATAGCAATAATAGAAGCAAACCTAATACGGATCCCTGTGAATTTCCTAGTTTAATGTCGTGATTTGATTAGTAGGTATTTTGGATATGAATAGGTCATTAGTTCGGGGGAATTGAAAACAACGATTTTTTTTTTGTAGATTCAATACAATGAAAATGAACTGATACCAATGTCTCTAGTTGTCCAAAGCATTCCGGCTCGTCGTTAATTTATTTTTGACGTTTCGCTAATACGAGTGTCTGGCATCTTCAGAATTTATTCTTTCAGGAGTTGTTCTGGCTGAAATGACGTGCCTGATTATGTCAAACAACGTAAAATTAAGGTAAAAAAATAAATATTTTGACTAAAAGAAATAAGATTGTGTTTGGGGCATGAAGAGATTTTCATCAAATTTCGTATAAAAACCAGTTTTTTGTAAAAGATTAAATAAAAAACTAAATACTAAATAAAATTATTTGAAATTTTCACAGAAATTGTGCGATCCAAATTTTTCTTTAGGACTCAAAGTTTTGCCTGAAATCGGGTTGAACAATTTTCATTCGTCCTTGTCCCGGCCGATGTTGCAACATTTATAGCAGCCCTAATAGCTAAATTCATAAAGAATATCGTTCCGTCAGCACTGCATCAGTGAAGGGTTTTATTTCTGTTGCGACATCATACTCGTATATACGAGACAAGTTTCTCGGTAGGCAGTAATTAAGAATAATAAATGTTAGAAAATGAACTTAGCGACAGAGACGAAAGAGGCCAAATTCCAATACTTGAGCCAAACGGAAAAAATATTAAACAGCGTGTGATTTTATGTTTTTTTCCTTATTCTCTGATTTGATTTAATAGTTATTAGACCAGAACTAAAATTAGTAGCAAAATGTTTGGCAAAGAGGGCAGAGCACAGTTGAAATGAATTTGTCCTGCACTACATATTATCATACATTCATCATTCTCTACACTATATAGTGAAATTCCCAACAAAGTCAGACATTTGGTTCCGAAGTTATGTAGACAAACAAACAAATTAACACACCACACGAACCTTCATATTTATAATTTAAGTAGGATATGAAGGATTAGGGAGGAAAAATGGCGATTTTTTCCAAGCCATTTCAAACTATTGTTTCCATAAGAAAAAACACACTTTATGTTATAGCTCAGAAAGGAAACCTCTTGGGAAAAAACAAAGTACGCTACTGGATTGCTATGAAAAAAGTGCCTGCATAACGTCTTTATGTCAACATCCTAGCACAAACAGAAACGGAGATGATGAACGAAAAATGAAATCGCACAAATTTCAATTTTGGCCTTTAATTCGAAAACAAAAGAAGATCAAGGAATGCAGTTGATGGCATTATCAGTTTCTCTAGAAAAAACCACCGTAATGTGTCATTCATTTTCCTCTATCTCTCACTGTTAAAAAGTTGAAGTTGAAGAGGACTCCGAAATCTAATTTAATTTTTTCTGTTACAAGTTTCAGTGTTGATTTTGTCTCAAAGACTATGAATGAAAACCATCAAAAGTTGCAGAGAATAGAAAATGCAATTATATTTTAATCGTTATCTGGAAGTTGTGCAACTAAACTTTTCTAGAAGAGCTTTGTAACGAGATCACAAATCATGATCTGCTTTTTCAAATTATTTTTTAACAAGATTCCGGAAATTTCAAAAAGGCATAAAATAAGTGACACTCTGTATCTATATCCTGAGTTTAATGGTCCTGAAAGTTGATCCCGTACCTGACAAAGTGAGATTTTGTCATCGTGACAAGCACCTCTGATTGATAGTGAGAGCCTGAAACGGAAAACTACCGAAAGATTCGAAAGATGCAAGTTTTTGTTTCGTCCGATGAGTTATAATTGTCCCAAAGATTCTCAAAAGAATCTTGCAGGGACAGTGAGTTATTATATGGCTTTAAAATAGGTTTGGACCTTGTTATCTTAAAGAGCTTGACATAGTTCTCAGTATATGGAATAACAAAAAAGTTTCAGTTCAGGAATTGTTACGTCTATGATGTTTCAAACAAGATCATTTCTTCTATTTTCCATTTTAAGGGACCACTAATTTGAATGAACTCAAGTTATTTTTTTTAAGTTCAGGTTTTGAAAAACGAACGTGGTAAGAGTAGAGCTTCAGAAATGTACAGGGTAGTTATCCCAAATTACTTCATTTTGACTGGTTTTGGTACTTCTGGACTAGATAGGTGAAAACTTCGATAGGTTTCCTGGGCTCGATATCCGTTAAAACACCATTAGTGAAAACAGTTCCAAGATATCTTTATTTTTTTTTATTTTGATATATTATCGATAGCAAAAATTTTATTTATGGAAATATCTGAAAACGATTAATACTTTCTAGAAGCGCTTTTCCACCGAAAATAAGAAAATACATTTAATTTTTCTTTTGTGAAAAAAACACTTGTTTATTTGAAATGCGAACCTTTTTTTACTCATTTCATAAAAAAAATTAAAGATAAAAAAATTTTAAAACAATGCCTTATTCTCAGATATTTTCTAAAATGAAAAAGTTATGGCACATCTTCGAAATCGAAGAACTATAAACATTTTGTTATATTTTTAAAGCAAATGAAGATATGGTGAAACGGTTATCACTAGTGGTGTTTTCATGAAAATCGAGCCCAGGACTCCTTTCATCGTTTTTACCTATCTAGTCTAGATTCTTCTAGCAGACACAGCCAAAATCAAGCGATTTGGGATACCCTGTACATTCCAGTTGTATCTTCTGCAAATAGTTCATCACGAATATAATAAAGAACAAACCGTTCTGTGAAGTAGATTTCTGTGAGCTGTTCTTGATCATCTCGCTAAAGTACGAGGACTTATGAGAATTAGTATATAATGATAATGAAGCAATTATTAATCAGGTGGATTAGCATAACTATCTTGACTTCATAAGACTTCTGTTGTTTCAGAATGTTCGAAAATTTGATCACCAAACTCCAATGTTGTATTTTAAGTCATCTGCCTGAGATATAGAATAGAATAGATTAGTTTTATTGAATATTAAATTAAACCCGCAGCTCCGCTAGCGTAAAATTTCATTGTGAAACGCTACCGAAAACTATATTATGCGTTTTTCCTTTCTGTGCCATAATATGCAGATTCTGTATATCAGATACAGGTGAGAACAGAAAAGTCAAAACAGTTCCCTATAAGTTTTCGTAGTGAAGTCGAATACTAATTACAATAAATATTCAATGTAAAAAAATTAATCAGCATGTATCTAAAAATCTCACAATGAAGAAAGATATCGAAAGAAGGAAATTGTCATGATATGTTCCTATGTATTGATTGTATAGTTTATTTTTCGAAAGTTAATATTTTCCTGGGGGGGATAATTACCCCCATTACCCCCCCGTAGCGACGCCAGTGAATCGAAAATCTGGACAACTGCCTTGTCATCAATTGTCCGGATTAAAGAGGTTGCAATGTATGTGTTCCTCAACATAACACGTCAAAATACGAGTCGTCGCCAAGGCTGGCTGGTATAACTTTTAAAATCACCTACCTAATAGTGTTGAATAATAATCGATTTAAAAAGGAAGTCAAGAAATTTTTTGTTGAAAAATATTTTTCTCTATTTCAGTATCGTAATGGGTTCATTACAGTACTACAAGTAATGCTGTAATGAAACTCATTACAGCATTGTTTTCAGTTATATGTTTCGTTTTATGGTTGTCAGTACTGATCTCCGATCGAATTAAGTTTCGAATCAAAACCATTCAAATTCCGTGAACTGTCAAATTTCGTATGTCACACCAACTGCCAAGATACAAAACAAAAGTCACTAATCTGAATTTTCATTTGAATTTCGAGAATATTTCACAAAAATTTACTGAAATCGAGAAAATACCGTCTAATACTCGTTGCAGAAGGCAATTCCAACACTCATGCTATCGAAAACTCGCTCCTTCGTCGCTCGTTTTCGAACTTCGCATTCGTGTTGGAATAGGAGCTCATTCGGCAACTTGTTTTAGAATATACTATTATAGCACTGCCTTGCTCGTTGAAAAACCCAGGCATTTCATTTGCAATTTAGTATTGACATATCCTATACATCACGGTTTTGTCTAAAGGGATGAATAAATTTTATTGTATTTTATTGCTATATCTCGGGAAATTTTCGTTGAAAAACTATGCTGTAAGAGCATTTTTCATCAGGAATAAATGCCACAGATAACAGGCACACTCATTTTATATGAATTCATTCCATGCCAGTCAAGTGCAGTCATCAAATTGGATATTATTTTGGATAGAATTGAAAGTGTTAAAATTGGTTATCGTGGCGTATCTTCGGTAGTTATACATATGCGTCTTTCGAGCACTACAAAATGGTCTTTGATTATGTCCCTCGATCTATCATAGTTAAGTTAGTTGGTTGTTTAACGACTTGTTCATGAATAATCTATATATATTTCTTCATTTCTTTTTTATATGAGAATGAATCTCAGATGACAATCTACTCATATAAATTGTCTACACTATAGTAAAATTTTCATCAAAATCGATCAAACAAACACACATTTATAATTATATTATTTATTTATATTAGTATAGTATGGATAGGTAGTATGGAATGAATCTAACGGATCCGACAAGCTTTGCCCTGAACCTACATCTATAACACATATCTCAAATTTGAAAATTTAAACTACATTAAGGCCTTTCTCAATATCCAATCTGTCCTCCGAAACGTTCGATAGATAGCTGGTATGCAAGAAATGAAATAATGAAGAAGATTATTCACCAATAAAGGATAAAAACCTATACAGCAGAAGAAGGAATGATCACTCATATTCTGCCAAAGTGCAGACAGTTCAGGGACAGTTGGAGTTTGAATGATTTGCAATGGAATCGAGAAGAATTCTACTCGAATCGGAATGAAATTCAAATTGACAGTTTTCCATGTTGATTGTAAGTTTTAACTGAAATCATTGTGGAGAAATTTTGTATTGGAGATCATGTATATTTATATAATATTATCTTGTATGTATGTTCTACAAAGCAGTTAAAGCCCTATATTTAATCTATAATTTAACGAGTAAATAACAATGTTAATCCTTCATAAACAATACAATGCCTGAGCGCAAGTTTGGGATCTTATTATATATTTTTACTATTATTCACACACACATATATTTGTGTATTATATTTAATTATTCTAAATAATAAAATTAGTTCTCAAAGTACACATAAAGTTTATTCTAACCTGAAATGGAAAAAAGTTATTAATCATCGCTTCGTTGATTGAAGTAGTATTATTAATAATTTAATCAACGACCATATTGACCAAATAACTAAATATTGGAAGCTTCAAGAAATAGAATCAATTTCAAATTTCCCGCCATTCGTCTGTTTTACCTCCTTAAGTGTCAACTACTAAAAATCCTACAAAAATTAGAGATAGAAAATAATATATCGGAAAAATATTTAGTTTGAAGTTGACATATGTCTCGGTCAGTATCTATCTACCCATCGCTTCGATGGATAGATCGAATATTGAAATCGACCAAAAGCGGTCACTGTTTGGACCATTTTGATGATAATTTTTACTAAAACGTTATTACAATATCAAACGTTACTTCATCTACAGTTATTTATATTCGACTAATCAATAGTGTGTGAGTGAGTATGTGTACACTGACGGAAATTGAATTTAGAAGCTGTATTGATTGAAACAAATTTATTATTATTATTACAGAAAATTGGAGCTGGGGCTAAGCCTATCAAGAGGTGTAAGTTTACAAAATTCAATTCAATAGGTTGACAGTACACAGACAGAATATGGAGAAAAAATCACAATCTAGCACAAACAGATCACATACACATTTGCCGGCACCTCGAGCCTCCCGGAATGAGCGTCATATTTGTTTTTTGAAACTACTTGATGTCGAAGCACTGACGATTTGTGAGGAAAAAAAGTGTAAACTCAAAATATATTATTACAGGTATATGTTTCATATACAAAAGCTTAATTTATCTCAATGCGATGAAATGTACCCACAATCATTGAGAGATATAAATAATTAAAATGTGTGGTTTGCCAAACCTGGTTGACCCAACATTTAATTAATTGTAAGAAAACACGGATTATCCAAATCTTTACCACAAATCATCATTATTTGATTTTGTGACTTACTGAAGGTTCTGAGAAATGCCCACACTGAGAGAAATAAATTTGTTTTTATCAATAAAGTATTTATTTCGAGATTATTCATTAACAGACAAATCCACTTATTAATCTTTAATTTATTTATTAACTAACAGATCTTGCCTCTGAAAGAATTCATTCATATATAACGAAATATTTATTTACACGGTATTTGTTAATATTTAATATATTTGGGTAAGATGTATTTCATTTAAACTGCAGTTCTCTTCTAATATAAGATATATTAATTGAAAACATATGTTCATTTGGTAATAAACGAACGTTTGGTTTCTATTACTAAATGATTCTAAACTTCCACCACTCCACGATATGTTTACTCAAAATACAGGATTTATTAACAATGAACAAACCGCATTTGACATGTTTCAGTCGTCTTGGCTAGTTAACATTGTTCGGTGGTCGTAGATTCAACTACCCGACTCCTGCCGATAAATCGCGAATGACGCAATCGGATGAAAGGTAAAAATCGAATCATCGATGACCACCGATAGCGAATGAGTTCCCCTTACAACCCTAACTACTCCCAAAGAATTCTTCACGAGCGTCATAGTTCATGAAGAATTAAAACTAACAAACTAACATCGAATTCTGGGAGAGTCGCCAACCGAAGATCAGATGAAACCTTCAACCTTCCCAATAGCACAGTTGGTTAGCGCATTGGACTAGTATTTCGAGGGTCGCAGGTTCAAATCCTGCACGGACTGGTCATTATTCCAGAATTCAATTCCGTCTGCAAAGCCATTAATTTTCAATTTTTGCTATCAGACGTTAACATTCATTCATAATGCATGCAGTTTGTTAATTATTACTAAATATATTTATTTCAGTGTAATGCGTCTTTATTCGGTATTATTGAATGTTATTATTCATAAATAAATGTGATATAATATTGAGTGAAGGTGATTTGCGAAAACTTAAATAAATTCTTTATTTCCATGAAAGAAATATTTATTTGTCCATTTGGCCAATAAATGATTTATTAACTTTAACGCATGATCGATAATATCAAGTGAATACTTCTCTCAGTGCAGCGAAATTGAAAATAGAATTGAATTTTATGAAAAAATACTGACTTTGATTCCACTCTATATTCTTTCACAAAATTAATTTAATATTTCTAAGATTTATTTCAACACAATAATACCACAAAACATTCCTGAATCTAATCGCATCTCTCACTGTTCGAAGCGATAGTAGGCGCAACAATCAGTAAGATGAATTTATGAAAAGTTCGGGTTCGACAGTTAATTAATAAAAAAAACGGGTGAAGCGTCAGCAAGCATTGTAACTTTCAATAGGAAGAGTAAATGATGAATAGATATGAAAAAAACATTTTCACATGAATCTAACACTATCGACATAATCAACACAAAGAAGACCTTTTTTCTGAGAAAAAAAATTAGTTTTATTCCTTAATAAATTCATTAATAATAATAATGTTTCCTTATTGCTTCTAGGTTGGTGGGTTTATTTCTGAGCGATGCCTTCTCGCCAGCCTCAATTAATTAATTAAAATTATTAAAATGAATTTTCAAATGAATCATTATAGTAAACAGTCACAAAACAAAAATTAATTACTCATGAACAAGTATCTTTAAATTCACACCTACAAGTTATAACTGACAAAGCTCTGAGTAAAGATAGTACCTGGGGGTTACCTCGAAAGAGGAAAGATAGTACTGGGGGGAAAAACCTCATCGAAGAGATATTTCATTTATACATATATAGATATTGTGGTGTTGCTTGCGATTTAATGGTTTTTCATTGTTCCTTCTGACGAAAAATTCCACGAACGAAAAAAATTATTCGAATTTTTTGTTCGCAGAAGATTCACCACATCAATGAAAATCTATCTTCCGAAAATCATTTCATACGATGAAATCGGTTGCGATAAATAACTGAAAATTACGTTTTTTTTATCTCTGTTGGCAGGTAACTAAATACCACTTTTTGAAATAACTCTTTTGCCCGGAAAAAGTGATTACTTTTTACCCGGTTATACAGGGTGTTCTACAAGCTCTATGACAAACTTTGACAGAAGGTAGCTGTGCTTCTTTTGAACATACTTGTTTTTATTCGTTTTCGTTTCGGAGTTAAAAGCATGTTATGGTGCACCACCAGATAGAGTAAGACAGGTAGTCAGATGGCTGAATGAACATTTCCGGAATAAATGGATAAGTCAAGGAGGACCAATACAATGGCCACCTCGTTCGCCAGATCCAAATCCCGCAGATTTTTATTCATGGGGTCATATAGAGCACCTTGTTTGTCATGTTGAAATCCAATCTCATCAACAATTACTTCATAGAATTCAAGATCTACAAAACCAAATACGAAACTACCCAAATCTGATCCGCCGAGTAACGGCATCTTTAGTGAAGCTTGTCAAGATTGCATACAAACCGAAGATGGACATTTTGAAAAATTTTTATAGTCTCAAAATTTCCATTTACCATTATGATTTGAACATGAAAATATAATTTTTCAAATGCTTGTATCTTCTAAACAAAAACGAATCGGATATATGTTCACAGGAAAAAAAATGTGCAGAATAAGCACAACTACCATCTGTCAAAGTTTGTCATAGAGCTTGTAAAACACCCTGTATATAAACATAAGTGAAGGTACATATCCAATTTAAAAATATTTTAACATACAAAAGTTACATTTCCTTCATATCGAAAGTACAGTTATCAAAGGTGCATTCTCTTGTGTTAAATAGTTATTTTCTGCCACGGACATAACTGCCGTTGATGTAGCTGGTCGCGAATCAGGTGTTATTTCAGTACTGCTACACGTTCTCAAAACTTTATTAGCTATTTCTGTCCTGCGTGCTACCGATTCATCAACATACCTTTCAGCCACCGTTGATGACTTCCAACCGCCATGTTTCTTCAGTGTCATCAAGTCCCCCACAGATTCAACTAAAAATGTAACAGACGATCTTCGAAATATATGACCTGTATATGATTTAGCATTTTCAAGGTGGAAAAAATTGTCCACTGCTTCAGCTATTTCAAAGAACTGATTTCTACCCACAACCTGATTGATACATTTTCCATTGCGATATGCATAAAACAGTTGGCGATCCTTTGTTGCTGCTGGCTGAAGGGCTATGTACATTCGGTTAAATTTTTTATATTCTTCAGTATTTGCTTCAGTTTCACAATTATGAACTTTCCCAAATCTTCAATATCATCTAATGTTACCTGGCTGATTTTACAAATTCGACATAAGCTGCTCTGCAATTCCAAATAGGTACAACAATAACCTAACAACCATGGTCATTTAATAAACCTCATCTGGGGCATTATTTAAGAAATCACTAATTTGTGTAACCTTTCCCTTTCCCATTTTGTTCCAGAAATGAAGTTAGTTTGGAATACTTTGAAATGTCTTATTAAAGGATTTTTTCACTTTCTATTATTCCTAATAACTACCAAAAAAACTAAGTTCGCAATTTTTAAATCAAATCACAAAATTAAATTGACATATATTTGTTTACTTAAAAGGTTGCCTTAGCAATGTAAGTCTAATTGTCAACAGCCTAATACCAGTTGAAAAATATAAACTGTAATTCGACGTTGACACTAGGTTCAAAAAATTTTGAAATATTTTTTGTGTAACGTCACTAGTTCAAAGACCGTTAAAATGCATATTTTTTAAAACTTGACTTCGTAAAAGTAAATAAAAACAAAAAAAATTGCCAAAATCTCTTTTAGAAAATAACGAAATATTTTCAAACTTTTCTGTGTTTGACATCACCGTCATACATCAGAACATGTATCTTTCAAAACCTACGAAATATTTATGAAAATTTTGCACGCCAAAATACAGCTCTAAATTTCACATCGATAATTTTTTGACTTGACTTTTATATATTGTAATATTGAATAGTCGTTTCCCCGTCACAGAAAAAATTTGTGTATTATACACTGGAAAAAAATTTGATTTTAGCTCTCGCTTTTTTGTCTCCCGACAACACAACCTTGAGCTAAAATCTAATAAATTTTTCGCTTGCATAAAAAAAACTATTTTCGAAAAATTACAACAGTTTCTTTCCAACCGATCCGAACAGGAAAAATGGTTATCGAAAAACATGTTTTTTCTGACCATATTAGGAATCCGTTGAAATATAGGTACAAGTGGAAGACTCACCTTATGCACGACAAGGAAGCTCAAGTGTATCAAGGATGCAGTTGAAACATTCTATTTCCTCGAAAGGAATGTCATGAAAAATATTATCGAATTATTTTCATCCTTCAATAATTACTCATATAATTCTACTTATTTACCATTCTACAATTAACTTACTTTTATTATTGATATTTTTCTTTCGAAAATCTATTTTTTACAGAACCAGCGATGCACAACAACCTATCAATATTCTTTATATCATCCAATTCTCAAGAACCCGAAATATCAAATCGAAATTTATACTCAAAATGCATCGTTCCAGTATATTTGTTTTTAATGTCCCAATAAAATTTAGCGTCTGACGTTTCAATTTGGATGCATACTCAGTCACAAGCTGTTTTATTGGTCTTATTTCACCTATGTTATGTGAAAGAGCCGCAGTTAATGATACAAACGCCATATTTACTTATACCGCCATTCTCGGCTGGAAATATTTTACTGCATGGGACGTGCTCATTTTATGTCAATCTTTTACCCATTACCGATGTTAAATTGGTGCTATTATGGGATACATTCTATACAAATATTAGTCCAACTATAATATTGTGCTGTTAAATGGTTCACATGCCTTTTAAATCATAATTGAAATAAAGTACCGATAACATTTTGAACAAAGCGTGTTTTTTACTTCCACCTCCGCGAGTAATGTCCACTTTTTATGGACGTCAAGCGAAATAGCTTCATCAAGATTGCGAATGTAATGATTTGTCTTGAACACCAGCCGTTGAGAAAATTTATGACGAAACGATTTAAAAAGGAAGTTTCAGGGATATTATGTAGGTAACAAATCAGGAATAATTAATTCCATTTTATACAATTTCTCCGAATTTATTGAATTTTGTAAAGTATTTTCAATCTCATCATCACACTTCGATGGGAAATTCTTGCAAAATCCACAAAATTTGAATATATCAACCTTATTTTCCAATAAACAATAAGGAGTAAAAAAGTTCAAGATATCAATCGAACAGAGAAAGGGGGATCACAGAGGTTTTATTAATGGTGTAATAGCACCATTGTGCTCATGCACAAGCAGCGACTAATTTTCAGAATTTCATTCAAGAAACCAGATATTGAATTGAACGGATTATTTCATCTGATCGTCAGATCCTGATGTTAAACGGCCTTTTTCGATCACTCCACCGAAACTATCAGATAAATAAATAAATCTGAGCAGGAGGTATCTATCGACCGTTTCGGTGGATAGATGAGTTATTTAAAACTGACCTAATTCTCTGAATGCCACTACCAGTAGGTACTACCCATAAAGATTTGATGATATTATGTAGCTGAAAGTCCTTAATTTTGATGAATATATACTCCTCAAACAAAAATGCCAAGAGTAGAAAACTCGTTGGATGTCATATTTCAACTCATCTTTGTTGTCTATTATTTGGGAAAGATTCCATAACTGTTGGAAACCATACTCGGAAGATAATAGTTGTAAATTTATGTCATGATATTTTCATTGCATACAAATCCGAGATATTTTCTCTAAATGACATATAACTGATAAAAAAGAAATCAAATTGTTTTTTTACATTGGCTGCTCTCTTTATTTCATACAAAGGGCTCATGATCGCCCGCAGAATTTTTCTCAGGGAAAGCCAAATAATGATTTGATGAGGCGCAGGCGAAATCAGTATTCGGTTTTGACCGAAAACAAGAAGGGAATCGAAATCGCAGGGGGGGCCCCGGCCACCCCTGACCTCTCCCTGCGGGCGCCCATGAAAGTGCCCAACAAGTCATCGTTACAAAATTAAGGTCCGTACTTCCATACTTCCATACTTATATTATAAATATGAATGTCCGTGTGGTTGTTTGTGTGTTTGTTTGTTCTCTATGGACTCAGGAACCAGATGACCGGTTTTGATGAAACTTTCACTGTATTGTAGATTTTTTTTTTGGGAGGTTTTCATGTAGGGTTCATCCCTACATAACGAAAAAAAATAAGAAAAAAATATCGATTTTTCATGAAAAATTCGGTAATTAACCCGGTACTTTCAGGCTTTTACGATCCACGTAGCGTAAACTATAGATAGAGAAACATGGTCAAAGACAATTGTGTAGTGCTCAAAAATTTCTATGAAAAAGTTCGTAAGGGCATATGTCTAAGTGCTGAGGACAACCTCATTTTTAACATTTTCAATTCAATCCAAAATAATGGTCAATTTGAAGAGGACTTTCGACTGGCACGGAATAAATTCATGTAAAAATGAATGTAACTGTTATCTGCGGCATTTATTCCTGATGAAAAATACTTTCGAAGTAGTTTTCTAATGGATACTTCAAGTGTTACAGCAGGTTGAATGAGTGTGAATTTGAGCACGATATTATTAAATCTACCCGCTATGGCTAGGTCATGTAGTCAAGTTACTGTCTCCTACGATACGAGGTATAAAAGTCCGGTCGAGATGAACTACAATCATTTGGATGCGTAATTTAATGTCACCTAGGCTATGCAATGAGACCAAGTTGGGAGTGACATAGCTAGGTCGAAATATTATTGGTGCTACCATTGTTCTTTATACAACGATGATACTATTTTAACAAGAGTTTGCAAGGGTGACAAATGTACTTATCCCTCGCATTCCGATTATACCTACTGATCTCCCGTTCCAGTTCAAAAGACTGCAATTTCCTATCAAAGTCAGTTTTGGCATGACTATAAATAAAGCACAAGGGCAAACATTGAAAGTAGCTGTACATTTGGAAAAACCATGTTTCTCTCACGGTCAGCTTTATGTTGCTTGCTCACGTGTATCTGATGCACAGAATCTGCATATTATGGCACCGAACAGAAAAACGCAAAATATAGTGTACGGAACCCTTTTGAAGTGAAATAATACGCGAGCGGGTTAAATTGAAACTAGAAACTTGTGAACAAAGAATTGCATGTAAAGTCCTTAACGAACTGCTTGTTCATTGTTCAGTTAATTCAAGAAAATATCGTAGACGGATCAGAGCAGTTATAGACCGGTTTTGCTCTTATTAAAGCTCATCAGTATCGCACAGTAGCATCAACGGCAAACACAATGAAGGACATGAATTTGATCAATACGAACGACCGCTCCTGTTCGATGGCATGTTTTCTCTTTGGCTGAATCTGCAAACTTGGTATCCATTTGTCCGTTATACAAACTTATATTGATCAAATACGGTGTGAATTTCCGTATTATAAGTGAAGTTCAATATCACAACACTTCAAATTAATGCTCAATTAACGCCGTGCAAAATCATATACAGCTTTTTAGTAGCTTCGTCTATTTACGATATATGGATATATACATAGATGTATCAGCAGAAAGAGTGCTCAAAGTTTAGTTTTCGGTAGATAGCTAATATCTTATAATTAATTAATCGCACTATTAATCATTACACCTACTTTACATATTCTCAAACGGCTGCAAAGGGAAAAAATATCATTGAATTCCAAGTACAGGAAATTCAATAAGCTGCCATTTCCAAATTGGTCCTGAACAACATGCGTTGTAAGTAGTTTTAGAGATATTTTGGTAGTACGGTAGTACGGCTATACGATGTGGAATGGGGAAAATATTTTCATGACAAATGTGAACGGAACATAACCTTAATTTGTTCAAATGCAGGTACCTGATTGGACTCAAAAACATTAGGTAATGAGTTTCCCGCTTCGAGATATTTGGGTCTCAGTCGAACATCTCTGTCTTTCCTGAAGCCTACAAAATCAGTGTAAACGCTTAGAAAAAGCATTTTATATAGTCTACACCAAATCCGGTAACCAATGATTGCTCCACGACCAGAAACTGAGTTCATGAATAAAATTTAACCTGCTCATTCAACGAAATTGATCTTTTTTTGTGACATCGGAGCTCAACCGCAAGCACAGGATATTGTCTGACAGCATAAAAAACTAAACAAGCAGATTGCAGTTCCTTTCGTGTTCAATCAATATATTTAGCCGCAGATGCAAAAAGAAGTTCCCAATGAACGCGTGCGTAATGTGGTTTACCGAGAAGTATAATAATATCGAAGCTAGCGTTGGATCTGAAGCGCCACGAACGTGGTGGTTTATAATGAGTTTAAGAAGACAAAGAAGCCTCGGGAAAAGACTATCTGATTGAGGTCGTTCTGTCCATTCATAAATTGAACTTAACTGATCCATGCAACATTGCAGACAGAATTATAAAAGATGCAGATAGAAGACAGAAGCTTAAGGTATATATATATATATATATATATATATATTATATATTATATATAAATAGGTTTAGGAAGGTTTTTGGGAATCTCGGTCTTATCAAGGTAAGTACTACACTTCTATATCATTCCGAGCTTTCGGTAATATTTATTACCTTTTTCAAGGAGCTGTAACAAATATAAAACTAAATGTTACAAAGGGTATAGAGTACATTATCGACAAGAGTACATACATATAATGTGGTTTTTCCTTAAGTTGTATTAGAATCAAGTTATTATCCTCCAAGACAAATTCTACTCTCACTAGAATCTCCTTCGAACAATAAAACTGAATACAATTTACTGACTTTTCTTTCTTCTGTATTGAATTAATTTCATCTAACATCAGGCTGGTGAAAATCTTGACATTATTGATAGTTGAAGTGTGTGTCACTCTATGACTTGAAATAGTTCTAACTTTCATTTTACGGGTCTGACGTATGTATAGGGGTGGTACACACACTTCAACTATCAATAATGTCAAGATTTTCACCAGCCTGATGTTAGATGAAATTAATTCAATACAGAAGAAAGAAAAGTCAGTAAATTGTATTCAGTTTTATTGTTCGAAGGAGATTCTAGTGAGAGTAGAATTTGTCTTGGAGGATAATAACTTGATTCTAATACAACTTAAGGAAAAACCACATTATATGTATGTACCTTCCT
This sequence comes from Hippodamia convergens, assembly GCA_038502775.1. NCBI lineage: Eukaryota > Metazoa > Arthropoda > Insecta > Coleoptera > Coccinellidae > Hippodamia > Hippodamia convergens. The sequence goes on from CM076610.1 coordinate 37,054,148, forward strand.
AAACCTATTTCATATATTACGGTCAATAAAAGATAATTTATCCATTATATATATATATATATATATATATATATATATTTTGAAGGGTAAATGTTTGTATACCCACGTATTCCTTGACAGGCTTCATGCTGGATAACAAAAGAGGTGGATTTTTCGAAAACCACACCAAAGCAGTGTTGAATACAGACAATTTTCTCCAGGAGTGATTTTCAACATCGTGGGGGTGGACAAACAGAGCAACAATATTGAAAATGATTCAAGGGAATAGGCACTGAGGGAACAGCCCTCTGGTAGGGATTTTCGAGCCGACAGTTTTTTTCTTGATTTGTTGTGTTGAAAGAATTTTGTGGGAAATAAATTTTACTATTATACATTTGGATAATAATCAATCGGAAAGTACCTATGAAAATAAGAACTATTTTTTTTCTTTCATTTGAGATGAAAATAATGCATGCGGAAATTCAAATGAATCAACAAGTTGAAGATTTTCTGGTACCTACATAAATATTTTATTTCAAGTAAACTTTTTGAAATCCCAAACATGAAATAGGTGACAGAAACGTGAAAATATAAAAAAAAAACATGAATTTAAAAATAATAATCAGATACATAAATATATCACATTTGAAAAAAATGTCAATGATTAGAAAATATAATAAGGGAACATGGATTTGAAAGGAAAATCTGAAATCTTCCTTATACATTTGTCTAAATGCCAAAAATTAGATAAGTGTGAACGAGATATTCTTGATAATGGTGTATTTGTTGAAACATTATTTGGGCTGTTTCCATTATCTATGTGGTTGGTTGTTACCGACGTTTCGGCAAGCATTCGCCTGCCGTCTTCAGGGTGTTGTTGGTATTGAGAAGGGACCGGTTTTTGCCAAACTTCTTCTGTCTGGACTTGTGCGCTCCATACTTTTTCAATTTCGCAATTACAGTGTGGGGATTCGAACGCGAGTCATCCGAGGTGCAATTTCCGAAATTCCACTCACTCTAACCACCAGTCTACCGAAGCAGGGAATTATTATACAATTTAAGTTATATATTAATTATATTTTTTGTGGTAGAGGTCACCTTGACTTTATCTACCTGCGCAGTTGGTATGCGCAGTATGTTAGATAAGAACAATTCTTCGTTGTTATGATTGCGCATAACATTGGATCACTTGGTCAACTAGATCTTCTGTCAATTCATCTGGCCCTTCACTCGTGATTCGCATACATGTATCTAGCGTTTGGGGTTGGAAAAAATCCAGGTTTTTTTAAAAAGCACAACCTCACGGGTTTTTTGTGCTCTTTCGGGTTTTTATGGCCTTTATCAGCATCTTCTGGGGATTTTTATTTTTTCCTTCAGATATAGTTTCGGTAATTCTGCTGAACTAAAAGAACGGTGTCGGCGCTGTGAAAAACATTTCACTTTTTCTTGTAGACTAAAAAAAAGGCCGTTTTTTCATCAATTACTAGAGTGAAAGAGATATTACTCATTGAAATTATAATAATAATAACACTTTTTTACTGACCACAGTCAAATGCCATCAATCGAAGTCCTCCAGAACTTAAAATTATATTTATTCAAAATTTTTAAATGAACTATGATAGAGCGATCCCGAAAAACATTCACAAATAAATATATATATATGCTTATGAAAAAGAGAGCTAAAATAATACATTAAATGTTGAAACAAAAAGTACCTAAGCTAAGGTAAAAAAAAAGGGGTATCATAACATTCTTTGTATGATACTATAGAATCATACGATACTATCAACACTAGTATCATACGATACTATACAGCCAGGGGAAAAAACCTCAGCCGAAAAAACCTGCATCCCCGTAAACAAAATAACATAAAATATCAAATATCAGGAAAATCTTGAAAGACATCAGTGTGATCATCTTCATGTTATCCGTCGATGGGCTCGGATACACAGATTCTTCCCAAAAGGACTCGTAATTCTTAATCTGAAATGAAAAAAGACAAAAGCAGAAAAGAAACCGATTATTCAGAATAAATCGAATGCATTTTGGAAATGCATTTGCTACTTTAAAAAACATCAACATCAAGATTTCTTGGCCAAATAATGTTCGGAGGTTTATAAATATTTATGACAGAAATGTCACAAAATTTGAAAGAAATGAAAAAAACACTCCATCAATTTCCCCTATCCGAATCCGTTGAAAGTTACGAAACTGATAATTTTTCAACATAACATGCTAAACTTGTAAAAAATCAATTAATACATAACCTTTCAACTGTCCTCTTTCACGACGATTCTGTTGCCGTGTGGGTTTCTTGCAGAAGAATCTCTTTGATACCATGTTCATCAGCTAATTTGGAGACGTAATCACACTTTCCTTTCGAAGTTCCTTCGATATTCAAATTCAAAATTCACAAATTGTTGCTCTCTGGTCGTGAGGGTTTTTTCAAACCAGATACGACCTTCCAGGTGATGATTTTTCGGCACTTCAGATGTTTGAAGACCGCTACGGGACCCAATGAAAGGCAATCATCTCCCATAGATAAACCAAACATGTTATAACACAAGAAAACAGAATATTTTTCGGGAGCAAAAACTAAGACATATTACGAGAATTGTCATTCTAATGACAATAAATAAATATATCATATACAGGGTTCGACGGCCTATTAGACATTTCTAGAGAACTGGTCCTATTTGAAATCTGCAATTGGGACATTATCTACAGACCTAAAATATTCTTGAAGCCTGAACACATCCACTTATACAGGGTATGAAAAAACAAATTTCCAAAAAATTTTTTTTCTGTTTTTTCGTTTCAAATTTTGATGGAGTATTAAATTTTTTCCTGTTGAAATCGTTGCATTTGTCGAAATAACTTTCAAAATATGAAAAAAAAACTGAATAAAAAAGGGAGATAGGAGTATTCAGTATTATGTTTGTTATTCCTATTCTAAATACCTTATGCACAAACCGTTTTCACATTTTTGAAATAGAGGCTGGTGAAAATATTGTAAATTTCTAGAATTTCGAAAAACTCGTCTTGGGGTGTTCCAAATGTTGGTTCAAAAAGAGGGATCAAGATTGGTTCACAACATTCGTTTTTCGAATAAGAACCCTTTTTTTCATGTTTGCATTGGATTCCGCTAAGAAAAATGGTGATTGTGTTCTGACATGTCAATACACCTAAAATGAATAATTCTTCAGTTATTTCGGATTTTTCGATTTCATGTCGTTCCTAGAGAAAAATTCATAAAATCAGATTCATATCAACGACGGTAAATAAATTCAGGAAAAGTTCTGCCACTAATGAATTATTGGAATAAGTTATCTTCTATGATCACAGATAATTGCTGATATGAAACAGTTCTCCAGAAACGTCTAATAAGCCGTCGAACTTGGTGCACCTGTATATAACGTTCGTTCAAACGGAAATCTCGATAATAGTGGGTTTCATCAATTTGAAAAATCCACTGGGTTATATGTATAAGGTGGTGGGGAAGACATTATTCCAAACAGGTTTGAATTCGAGATCTAATATTCTGCACAATGCTTCGATTTCTTTGCTAGATAATGATCTTGAAATATTTTCCGTAGAATATTCAACTGAATCGGAGATTTCATAGAAACCTTCTGAATTCCATAGATTTACAGAAATTTTCATAGAAGGTGCAGCTTTGGCAATTAGTTTCACACTTACAATAGATATTTAAAATCATTCTGCTAGGAAATCTGGTTCAATTAAAAATCACGAATGGTCTATCAATTACTTCTTATACCCACAAATACCCAAAGTGAGGCGCATGCTCTCAAAGGATATTTTCGAACCTATTTTTTAAGAAGATTTGTGAAGGATAAAGTATTTTCCTCCGGAGGGGTTTCGGTCATACTCCGGGGGGGCAAATCCCCCCCGGGCACCCCATTGGATTCAACACTGCACCAAAGAATGACGATGCTTATAGACGACGTGCTGAAAAAATCACTGAAAATGCCCTAAAAGATATTTCTGTAATTCTGTGGCAAATCTGCTCATTCTGCCACTTCTTGTTGAACTAAATCGTGCTGGAATCTCTCAGATTCGCATAGTCTTCATAGTTATATTTAATCTCTTTATGTTGGCCTTCTGTTACGGATTTATTAATTATCTCTCAAATTTATGATACATAAAATAGTTCTGCCAACTAATATTTTTTATGCAAAAATCACCAAATAATGTTCATGGAAATATTCCATTCATTTTAAAGAAAATTGAGTGGATCTGATTAAATAATGTATAATACCCGTACAGAGAGCTCATTCTTATATTAGTTAAATTCATTTATGGCTGCTTAAGACCCTTAGCCAACCCCCTAGCTACGTGCCTGTCAGACATCCGTTTTTCAGTATTTGTAAACAAAAACTTCTCAATCAAGTGGCCATAATGAACAAAAGATCCCAAAATTGTATTGTTTTTAACTTTTTCGGAGTGGTAAATACCTCAAGGGGATCTTTAAAGTAAACAAACGGAATCATTACGTTGTATTATTCCTTCGATCCGAGAGCAATTGAGCTCATCTCTGACAAGCTACTTTGCGCAGAACACTGACTCCGACGAAGACAATAATACGATGGAATATCAAGAAGAGTCTTGCACGTTCATTCTTTTTTGTCATCCATTCTAGTCCGTGGACGAATTAATAAAACCCATAGAGACTAGGTATAAAATCAGCTTGGTGAAGCGTGACTAATTTCGATGTAATTGTATTTGTAAAACCGATTTCTGAGTTGAAACCGAGCTGATCGTACGTGATTTGTATCGGCGTCTGTAACAATTCCACGCTGAGTAACCGTTCAACGAAACAGGAATAACTCAACCGGCTCGGGAACTCCACCGCCAGGGCCGGTAATAGGAAGAAAGTCTTCTATGGAGATGAATACGTAGGTAAAGGACTTCACGACCAAATATTATGACTTCACTAGATTCTTCCGGGCTTATTGACTGTGGTCAGGTCTGGTCTGGCTCGACTGGAGACCCTCGGCTAGATGCTGATTTGAGAACTATGAGTTTTTCTCACGACAGCTTGAGTGATTCAAAATAGTTTTGAATTAGGATAACGTGGTTTGAAAAAATTCAAAATGATTTTACCTTTCTATCGGCAGCGAATTTTATTTTATTATTTATCGCCTCCTAGAAGATTATAGTTTTACTTGAGAGTGGTCATAACTGAAATAGAACGATTTTTAAGATGTTTTAATGATAGGTGAACTACGAACACGTTCTGCTTCATTGTGTTAATTGTTATATTTAGCAAACGTTAAATGATATCTTTGGTGGCCCATACATTGTTCTTTTATAATGATACAGTCTCAAATTTTTTTTATAGAAATAATAGAATTTATCTTCGTTAAATGAATTGCAAAAATAATATGCTGCGTCAATTCTAAAAATATCATCATGTCTTGAGACAATACAAAATTTTATACCATTTCATTTCAAACCAGTAATACGAATATTATTTTCCAGTCAGAACCAGGAACTAAAATCAAAATTTTTTTCTCAAATTCATCAAATTCAAACTCTTCCTACCAATATTTTCGATCTTTATCTACGGAAAAATTGATATCACCTTTCGATTCATTTGAAACGTTGTACATTGGATCGAATTGATAGATAATGTCACTTCCTAAAGAAATAAAGACCAAATAGGCCAAATTTATGAAATATTGCCCATGTAGGATTCACTTCTGACAGTTTTATGGCTCGTTGTCGCCACTGTGGGAATCAAGTCACTGTAATAGTAGGATACTATGTGCACCACCTATTCTGAGTTGATTGTAGGTACTATACGCGCTGGCTCAGAAACCCCTACCAGACTGAACTGGAATGAACGCTCTCGATCTATTTACAGCAACACAAAATAGAGAAGATTTTGCCATGATTGTGTCCAACCTTCGATAATGATTGAAGATGGTACCGTAAGAAGAAGAAGTACTACTACTGCATCACACCTAATTGCTTTAAATATCGAAGTTTTTCATGAAGATTTTGTACCTGAGGTGAATGGACTGATGATGCCAAACAGGACTGAAACCGGTATATCTCTCATCTCAGTGACAAAATCTAATATCATTTCTCCAACCTCATGATGTCTGAGCCTGGGAATTTGAAATGGTATTCATTTCGATGATTACTATTTTGAATAATCTATGTTTCAAATATGTTTTCGGGTAGCCTCCGTAAAGGCAAAGAAGTTTTTTGTTTACCGTTTTTGTCTTTTTTTTAAAAGGATGAACAGGATGAACTGTATGGCAACTAACGAATAGTTTCATTTCGAACAAATCAACGAACATTCATTTCTATATTTCAGAATCATGATTGAAACAAACTTATTACACGAAACTTCATCAAAATCGGTCGTGCCGTTCAGGAGAAGTTCAGTGATAAAGATGCGAACAGAACAAAATATGTAAAAAAATCAGGTTAAATGTCGTAAGTGAAAACGAACCTGTCATAAACTATCATATAATCAGTTTAATAGGATCCGGTGGAAACGTAAAAACAAATTCAATTTATGAAAGTAGACACAGTAGTGATATCGAAGTAATTATTCTTCTGATAAGGATAATGATAAATAAATGATATAATGTTTATTAGACAGGTAATGTACCATGAAATATAAATATTCATATTTTCACTGCATCAGTCCTGGCATACAGAGTTTTCATCATTACTACATAATAGAAGAGGTAAGTAGTCATTTCGTCTACCGTAATATAATAAAAATGATGGCGGATAGCATTAGCTTATCTCCATTTCGGAATCGTTGCTTTTCAGGACGAATTTATCGAAGGTATAAGCTTATAATCAAATTACCGTTGTGATGGTTTAATCACTTTTCCTGAATAAACTTGGGTGCAATTTTCCTGTTGTTGGGTACAATTCACCTCGTCCCCTTTTGTTTAGTTAAGAATATTTTCCCCCACCCCATGGTGAAGATTGGGGTTATGCAACTAACACTAACATTGTTTGAGCCAATTCATGATTTAATCCTTCTTTTCAATGACGGACTGGGTCTAGAAGTTTTGGCGGGCGGTTTGAAGAAAAACACGCCTCATAAAAAATAAATACTACATCCCATATATCTTTCAGTGTATCGGTTAGAAAAATAGAAGTTTGAAAAATAACTAACTGTAAATTTTTCATACAGAGACCAAACCAAAATCAGTCATCCGCAAAATTTGCGAAAAAATATTTTCATGTAAAATATTGCCAAGACGAGGCCGTATTTCTAACATTGTCAAAAAGTTATCAGATCTCATGTAGAGCCAAGCTGTTACTTTACACCAAGCTTTACACTCATCATCTTCATAAGTCCTTATTTCACATACTCTCTGCCTTGATCAAGATAAGTTACTTGGCCGTTTATCTTTCGCCAGGTTTCGAGTAAGGTGGAAAATTCATTCGCTGTTCATAAATTTTACATTATACAATAGTTCTTATAGTTACGAAACGGCCAAGTCATTTATTTTGGCCAAGGTATAGAATTTCTGAAAGAAGGACTGAAAACTGTAGTTGAGGTTTACCAAATTGTATTTGGTGTAAATACACGCTTTTTCATCCCCTTATTCAAATGTGGGGTAATTTTCCCTGAGAATTCTTGAATATTTTTTAACATTTATAATAAGCGAGTCCTCCGTATATATCAATTTTCTCATACATCCCCTGGTCTTAGGGCTGGGGGTGAAAGTTTCAAATTTTCCATTGTTTGTGTACTGAAACTAACTCACATACCACATTTCAACTTGATAGGACATCGAGAAGTACCTTAACAGTTTTTATGATATTCAGTGAGTGAGTGACGAAATCGGGGGTTTTCAGATATCTATAAAATCTGAAGTGTGCGAGCTATGCACTTGCACTTTGCACGTTTAATTAGTTCAGCACTGGCATCATATCCTGAACATTTTGTTCATCTACTATATTCCAACTCAAGTTATGAGGGTTCAAAAAATACGACGAAACACTTCGATATAGGTAGTGCCTCGGGCGGCGCATCGCTTGGCTCGTCTTGGCGGGGGCACTACCGTATCCCCAGATATATCAATTGTCTAATATTTTGTGAATCCGAATTTTTCAAAATTGAATTTCGAATTAGTGTTCTTTTTTTCTGATTGAGGAATATGTTTTTTGACACTGCCCCAAAAGGCGCCGAAGGCCAGAACCTCACTGTTTTCATTTTAAGAAGTTGTATTCAAAATCGTGAAATTTTTAGATAAAACCACAAAATCATGGACTTTAATGAATTTTCATTAAACAACAACTTGGTGGGAAAAGAACCAGTTAGAAGATAGATAATACATCCCACGTAATGAATATTTGCTTTCGCAAAACATATTCCATTTTTGGTGTGAAAAGATACCTTTCAAAATCAAAAAATATTCATTCTTATTATGTTCTCATGCCTATTCGTGTAACATTTCAATATTATCTTGAATGAATGCGAAGCCGCGTGTAGGGCAATACAGTGAGATCATTGTCGATTAGGTACTTCCTTTATGATATCAGTGAAAAAGAGGAGTCATCTACTTTTTCAATAAGGATAATGCCTGTGCTGTAATGAGAACGTGAGAAAATTCGCGCTATCGAATTCGATGGCAATAATTTGCTGTCGTGACTCCAATCTACAGAGCTTTTTAGTGATAGAATAATTTGTTGCTTTATTGAGGTTCTTTCGCGTTTTTTTAGTTTCTCTCGATACAGCTCATGAAGATTAGGAGTTGTGTAGTATTCCTGAAACGTTTAAAATCACATTACGTTCTTCGTATCATGGAAATAATGAAAAGATTGAAGTGACATGGAAAAGTAGTCGCAGTACCGTGATTATAAAAAGTCGGACAATAACTCAATTGTTGAGAAGCTTGATACTTACTGATGGAAGATATAAAGGCAGGCTATATATTATTTTCATGGAGATTATACTTAAACTGAAATTACAGAATTTTCGCATTTTCGAAATATGAAGACGACAACATTTACCTCAGTCGACATTATCTCTAGCCTGACATTATAATCAAATTATTTTATCAGGATTTAAGGTACATGCATTGTATTAATCCGACATAATTTAGGGAAAATTTATATGTCCAACATCTTGTCGTCACTAGTAACAGCAGCATCATATCAAAATTTATTTTTCATATTCAGCAATTCAAAAGTTTGTTATCCAATCTTGATAAGTATAATGAAGATCAAGCTCACAAAGCTTCCTGTTTTAAAATAGTATTTTCTAAAACAAGTTGCAGAATGGTTCCTATTCCAACACGAATGCGAAATTCGAAAACGAGCGACGAAGGAGCTAGTTTTCGAAAGCATGAGTGTTGGAATTGTCTTCTTCCACGAGTTTTAGACGATATTTTCTCTATTTGAGTCAAGTCTTCTGAAATACTCTATTTTCGAATAAAAATTTAGATTAGTGACTCTTATATTGTATCTTGGCAGTTGGTGTGACTTACGAAATTTGACAGATTACATAATTTCAATTGATTTGATTTGAAAATTGATAGGATCGAAGGTCAGTACTGACAACCAATAAACAAAAAATATTACTGAAAACAATGCTGTAATGAATTCATTACAGCACTATTTTTAGTACGGTAATGAACTCATTACGATACAGAAATAGAGAAAATAAAATATCCTTAGAATCGCCATACATGGCTGTATCATTACGATACAGAAATAGAAAAAAATAAAATATCATTAGAAATATCATACATGGGTGTTTCCATTTAGGATTTTTGTGCACCTGAAAAACTATTTCAAAAGATATTGTGCAGTAAGTAGATTGAGTTACTTTTCAAATTCTTAGTCATTTTCGAAGGCATTCTCGTTATAACTTTGAATTCAGAATCAAAATCAGAAGCATAAAAAATGTGACATTT